>MU225325.1:2780368-2799399 GCA_018584345.1 Thuja plicata | reverse complement strand
CTCAGAGATTCTACCAAGCAGGACCAAATCCTATCCAATTTTGGGTGAGGGTTTGGAATTACACTTCTAGGGAATGTGATTATTGTGCCTTTCAGAATTGGATTGTGTATCCAATAGTATAGAGTTTTGGGACCAGTAGAACAAGGATCCCATTAAAATTTATACAACTGCTTAGGCCGTGTGAGTATACAGATAGTTGGGGTGGAAAGCATAATTGGGGTGACTTCTTTTTGGAAGAGAATTACACAGTCATTAGGGTATATGGGTGTATTCACCCACCTCATCTATTACCATATTATGTACCAGCAAGGGTGGTGGCAATGGAATTCATATGGCAGCTATTGCTGACAGACAACGAGCATTTTGCACCACATAAGAAGGGGACTTTGACCCCTAGGCAGTTTAAGATTTCTAACTTTACAATTGGCAAGGGTGCTATTGATGCAGTGGGTCAATGGTTGGAAGGATATAGGATATGGGTAGCCCCTTATAGATACATTGACCCAGAAGGTTTTATGGCTGGGGTAAGGAGATTGTATACTCCTACAATCCCCAATACAAATGTCCACTGTGAATGCATAGAGGAAGATGCAACAAGGAATCTCTTGGATGAAGATGATATTCATATAAGATGACATAGGATTCAACAGCTGTTAAAAATTGAGAGGCAAATAAAGAGAAATGGGTTGGATTTTTGGGGGTTTTACCCTGATCTCCCATATTTTGACAGGATTAAAGCTATGATAGACAACTATTATGTGCTTATAGAACAAATTGATATAGTTCTTGACAAGAAAGGTGCTCGGACACCTGATCATTTAGAATCTGAATACGATAGTAGTAGTGATAATGATTATGCATGTCCTACTATGCATGCTCCACCACAACAAGATATTGCTGAAATACCACAGTTGCAGGGAGCAGAGGGCCATATTATAGATTTGACAGTTGTTTCCCAACCAGATGATATAGAAGAGCCTGCTGCAAAGAGGCAGAAACTAGAGATAGGTCAGCCTTCAACTGAAGGGCAGAATAAGAAAAAAGACAAGGCTAAGGCCTTAGTACCTGGCAATAGGTTATATGATCATAACCTAAGGAAGGAAATTAGGGAGGGTAAGAAACAATAGCCTGATTTAGATGATGAGGTTGAGATGCCCCTTAAGGACTGTATTGATGAGAGATTGATTCATCAACAAGAGTTCTTGAATGATGATAGCTTTGTGAAGACTGAGGAATTCAAAGACTTCCTCAGATGGTATAAGAAAGAAAAAATAAGGGTAGAGCTAAAATTTGATGGTGAAGAGACCATAACTAATGAGGCATTGATGGCTTTGCAAAATTATGATCCTAAAAATGAGGATATTTCACCAGAGGATGCTAGGAAATTAGTATTAGGAAGTGGAATACTATTGGCTGAGGGTTGGGATTTAGCATCCGCCTTCATAATTGATCAAATAAGGAAATAGCCAGATCTCAAGATGGCTAATGAAGTTCAAATAGGTGATGTGATAAAAGGATTTGGGTATAGCCCAAAGTCTCAAGCCTTTGCAATTTGGAGCCTGTGCCCAAAAGACCAAAAACCCCAAGTGGTGAATATTCAGGAGAATATGGTGGGCAATCAAATGGTCTGGACAATGCAAAATATAGGGGATTTGTAGATATCCTAGATCATGAAACATTGGGATCACTTGAATGAAGACAAAACTAAGCAATTGTCTGAAAGATGCAGCACATTGGTGGAAGAGACTAGTGCATTGGCAAAAGATAGAGAAATGTGCCAAATGCAGCTTTATCAGAGGGATCAAATGATAAAGAAATTGATGGAAGAATTGGAAACAAAGCCTGAGGTGATGTATGTACCACAGCCCCTGCAAATTGAAGACAAAGCAAAATATGAAGAGGTAGCTGAGGAAGAGAAAGGAAATGAGATTGCTTTAAGAGCATTGAAGGGGGTGTTACAACATAGGATTGACATCTTAAAAGATAAAGCTGATGTTATACTCAATACTTATAACAAGTTGCCAGCTTTGCATACTGAGGTAATGGGGTATTTGGCTATCCTCAACCCCTATTTTACTAAGTGGTCTACTAGGGTGCAATTATTTGAAAAACTATCATCATTGCAATCCCTAAGATCAGATTTGCCAGAAATAGTTACTGAAGTTGAAGATGAGATCAAAAGAGTTAATATTGCTCTCTCATTCTTTAAGGGCAAATTGAACCAAATTGAGGTAAAGTTAAGCCTCTTTTCTGATGATTTTAACAGATTTATACCTTCTTTAAGAGGAGATGATGATCAAGTAAAGGCCTTAGATGCATGGAGGGGAGAATTTGACAGCAAAATGCCTAGTAGTGAGGCATTTATTTCAGGAACTAATATTGATATAGAAGGGTTCAATAAGATATTGGATGAAGCTTTCAAGGTAGAAACTGACATCAATAAGTTTTTGGTAGATGTCAAAAATATTACTGATGCAAGATGGGACAGGAAAAAGGTCCAAATACAGAGTACTCAAGACTTCAAGTGGCCATCAGATGATGAAGTGAAAGCATGGGAGGTAATGACTACACCCAAGAAAAAGAAGCCAACAGTTGAAGAAGAAATTTTGGACGATGAGTAAGGATGACTACTTGGTACCTCACTGTTCAAGATAAGGAGGACAGTTATTACCAAAGGAGAATATAGGTAAATCTAAAAGCACGGACATCCAGACTTGACATAACTGCTACCATCTACCATGTATACTATCAAATTCAATTCGCTAGATTGGGAGAAGAACAAAGAATATCTGTCTTTACCCTTTTGACTTGGTCATTCCATTGCCTCTTCTCTCTCTTTCCTTTTGTCTCTTCTTTAGTTTTAGGGTTAGGTTTTCTGAGACCATCCAAAGCTTGTAGCATCCTTTTGAAAAGGATTCCAAGATGGTTGAAAACATATATATAGAAGAGAGTTCTGTTGTAAAAGAAGGATGAAAATTAATGTAAAGAATCAGTCTTTCTAAATCTGTTCCTGTGTTCTTTCAAGCTTCAAAGCTTTTCTTATGTATGAAAGAAGGATTACATCAATAAAATATGGTGCAATTTTACTCTTCTTTATTGTTGTCTCTTTATTTCCTGTGTATGCTTTTTTATGATTAAGATTGTAAGGCAGTCTGAAGAATTTTGGTTACAAGGTGACTATCTAATTACTTGCAAGTTTCTTTCATGTAAAGAACTAAGTTTTGTGAGTAGTTTCAAGAAGCATATCAGTATTTAAGGATTTGATACAGTATTTTAGAGGTAATCAGATAATTTTTAAGGCACCTTATCCTAATTGCATGTAGGTTGTAAGGCAGTTTACAGTGTTTTGTTTATGTAAAACTTCAAGCTTTTGACTCTATAACCCAAAGGATAGGCACTGATCTAGATTTGAGTCTGATAATCTGTCATCATCTAAGTTTTCAGAAACATTCAAAATTATTCCAAACACACTTGTCACTAAAATATATGAGCTGAACTCATCAAGGACTTATATTAGCAGGACAGTGTCCACTTTGTTGATTCCTTGGAGAATGAATCATTAGGTTATCCCTCCTAAAATCAAAAGGAAGAAGGATGCAAATCCTTGACTCATTGGTTTATGTTCTCAAAACCATAGCCTGGCTTGTAGTACTCTATTTTAAGTTAGTCATTGCAATCTCTAAATTGTTCTATAAGTTGTTACAGTGAGGTTTTTGGTTCATAACCACTGAATGAAACAATCCACCAAACACATAGGCTGAGATATCAGTAATCTTTAAAAGGTAAAACCTGCCTGAGTCTGTGGACCTCAAAAATGAAGAAGGATATTATCCAATCCTTAGAAATTAGCCTTTCTCTTGCCTAAAAGAGGTTGCATCTGAGTATACAAGGTATACTATCATCATTAGGTAAGTATTGCAAGAAAAAGTGCTAATAGTCTATAGTAGACAACATCTCCTATATGCATTCCAAGGTCAGAATCAATCACATGGCTCTAGAAAACTTGAAGGAACAATGGGAGAAGAGGGTGGAAGACATGAAGTCTTCACACTCTCACATTTTTGATAACCTATAAGGTATAAACCTTTTCCCTTAATATCAAAAAATGGGGAAAATGATATGTATTCTGATGGGAAAATGATATGTATATGTATTTTATAGAGGGAAATATATGATATGTACAAATAGGCAGGCAACTATATAGTACTACCAAAAAAGGGGAAAATAATGATATACTGGCATATACATAGGGGGAGTCATAAAATGACTAAGGATTATATATGTTGTACATACTTAACATTTTGTTAGTATTTTTCACATATCATTTTTTGATACTAATGTCAAAGGAGGATATTTATGACGTTAATTTTCCATTAGTATGCAAAAAAAACTTTTGGTAAGCATACACCGAAAGATAGGGCAAAGAGAAAACCAAAAATGGCTAAGTACAAAGAAAACCGATGATACAATTTTGTGTGTACACCAAAAATGTAGGATATATTGTAACCCAAGAGATAGTCAAAGAGAAAACCAAAAGAAAAGTTCAAGCAAGGAACCTGAAAGACAGTCAACAGAGCATACCCGACCGTCAGAAACTGAAAGTTAGTTGCAGCCCACAAAAAGTGGATCTGACTTCCACGTCAGATAAAATAGTCTTATTCTATTTATAGAATCTTGGTTTTTTTTAAAAATATTTCTTTAGGGACAAGAAACATGAATGCAAGTGCTTTAATTAGTCTAACTAATTTAAAACACATAGACTAGGTGATCAAGGTAAAGTTGTAAACCTAATCTTAGAGTTAACATTGTTTTTCATGAAACTTGATGAGTTCAATCCATCTTATAAATAGATGATGCAATCATTCAATATACATGTGTGAATATAGAAGAGAGGATGAATGAATCCTATGAGCACATCTATGGATCAGATTGAAAGTTTCAAGAACCAGAACAACAAAAGGTGAATTTGGTTAGCAAGAACCAAGAATAGAGCCTAACGAGAATCAGAGGTATTATTCAATCACATTAGGTGATAATCTTATTCATGTAATATTAAATGGATCTGTATCAGAAATAGGAGATTGCATATGCTATGTCAAATTGTAATTTTATATTATTCTAACAAGTGAAGCAAAGTGTTAAAATCCTTTCAAGGAAGGTGGATTTAACAGTCCAACTATAAATCTCTTAATCGAGCACACACTCAATAGTGTTGCTAAATCTCTTAATTGAGTAGACTTTAACATGTCTCCATAGATAATCTTAACCGGTTAGATCATCATAAATGATCAAATTGTAAGTCTTAATCGGCCCCTTCCAATCTGCCGATAGTAAAGATTTTGTGGGTGCCATCCCCACCGCAGTTTTTACTTCCTAATAGGATTTTTCTGCGATATCATATATTGTATTATGTGTCAATTCCTTTCATGAATGTTTCTAAGAATTTTCACATGTATGTTATGTTTATGAATTGATATATCTTGCATCAAGATAGTATAGATCAGATGGTTGGATAAATAATTGATTATACAAAGGTTAACTGATTAAAGGATAATTTTTTTTTAGAGGTACTGATTCACCCCTCCCCTCTCAGTACACACTTCCCATTAATTCCAACATGACTATGAAGAGACATTTTCCCCATTTTCTAGATTGCAAGGAGTTAAAAATCTACACGTGCATATGCATCTTACAAAGGATTCAACATGTATCAGATGGATGTTAAATCAACATTTCTAAAGGAAATACTAGAAGAAGAAGTGTACATTGAACAACCTGAAGGATTTGTCGATTCAAGCAAGAAGAATATGGTTTGTAAGCTACAAAAAGAACTGTATGGAGTAAAATAATCCCCTAGAGAATGGTATGAAAGATTACATAATTACTTGGTCAAAATTGGTTTTACAAGGACAAGTGACAATACTAATCTATACTTAAAAACTGAAAAAGGTAAAGGGATATTGTTAGCTGAAATATATGTTGATGATATCATATTTGGAGGAAAATATTATTTATGCCAAACATTTGCAAAGGAAATGTAAGTAGAATTTGAGATGTCTATGTTTGGAGAGATCAAATTTTTTGTTGCTTTGCAATTTTATTAGATGAAGAAAGGTATCTACATTACTCAACCTAAATATATCAAGGAGATACTGAAAAAATTTGGCATGGAAGACTCAAGACCAGTAAGTACACACATGGTTACTGCATATAAAATATCAAAGAATAATAATACAGTAGAAGTAAATCAAAACTTGTATAGGTCAATAATTGGGAAGCTATAATATGTTGTTCATATTGGACTAGATATTGCACTAGAAGTTGGGATTGTTGCATGATTTTCTGCAAATCCTAAAGATAATCACAAGATGGTAGAGAAAAGGATACTGAGATATCTGAAAGGAATAGAGGATTGTGGACCAAGTATTATAAGGAGAATGATAAGTTTGAACTAAAATTTTATAATGATGCAGATTGGGAACGCAATGTGGGTGATAGAAATAGTACAAGTGGTGGCACATTATTTCTAGGAAAGAAGTTATTCTCTTGGAAAAGAAAAAAAAATTGCATTTCTCAATATACAAAAAAATTTGAATATAGAGCAGCAGTAGTTAATTGTTCAAACATTGTGTGGATCAAGCAATTGTTGATAAGTATGAAGGAAGAGATCACTGATCCATTTTTTATTTTCTGTGATAACACAAGTGCTATTAATATATCAAATAATCCTGTGATGCACACTAAGACCAAGCATATTGCTATCAAGTATCATTATTTGAGAGAGCTAGTTCAAGGCAAAGAAGTGATATTGGAATATGTGAATACAAAGGAGAAGTTAGAAGATATAGTTACTAAAGCTTTACCTAAGGGTGCACATGAGTATCTGAGAGGTAAATTAGTGATGATTCCCCTAGAGGAGGCTAACAAGATCAAATGTATCAATTGCATCAAATGTATTTCCTATAATACCTAACAAATTGATGCATGGAGGTCACACGTTAGGACTTTCCTATACCTATGAAGAGTTAAGAAAAATATGTCGATCAGTCATAAGAAAGATGACAGAGGGATCATATACTTCAGAAAGATGACATAGAGATATCTACATGGTGAAGATGAATGACTTTGGCATTGGTGTCAAAGAGGGAGATAAGACTAAGAGGGAGATAAGCCAAGTTATAAAGAGGAAGCTATTAAGTTACACATAAAAGATAGAGGGATATGATATTTGCATTGGAAGAGAATTAGAAAGAAGCTAAGAACATTAATGAAAATATGTTAATCAAACATACTTTTTGGATCTTATGGTATCTATGCATGTGGTGTTTCCATCAATGCCAAAGAGGGAGATTGTTGGAATCTACAATTGAAGCAATTTTTATATTATAATTTATGTCAAACCTTAACTGGTAAGATAGTTTCTATCTAGTAAAGTGTCATATCATTTGATTAATGAAGAAGATTTGAAAAGAGGAGATAACAAGAAGACCTAGTGAAATCGTTGGGTTATGAGAAACTACAATGGGTACTTGATTAGTTGGTGCATTGAAAAGATAATGTGTTGTTTATCTTTAACACTAAGTGAGGTAAGGAAGATTAAAAGCTTAGTCTTGACCGAGAAAAAGCGAAGAAGATTAAGGAACTTAAGTTTAATCTAAGTGATCCTAGTGTTGACCGAGCACCAGTACATGCCTACTTATATAGTGTCGCCTGAGTAGTAATATTTATCGAGTTATCTAGTGATGACCGAGTAGAAGAACACAGTGATGACCAAGTGTCAATATTTTATAGTGTATGAAAGAATCAATATTCCTAGTTGACACAGTTTAATTATTGGGATATGTAAAGTATGTCGAAGATAGTGATGCATGACTTGGAGCATTTAATGCATTATTAATTGTTTCTATGTATGGATTCAAGAATGAGTTTTGATAAGTATCTAGAAAGATAGAAGAAGAATTAAATGTTTGAAGGATTTATTTGATCTAACCAAACCCTAAGATCTATGGTGATGATTAAGAAGAAAAAGATAAAGCTACCTAGTTAGAGAGGTATAAGGATAACCTAATTATAGGTTATGGAAAGAGAGAGATGGATTTAGTTGATTGGCTAATCTAAGCATAAGTCTGAGAAGGCTAAGAAGAGTAGTAAAGAATTGTATTGAAGTGGTGATTGCTTGAAGGATTTCCAAGAAGATCAAAGAGATAGAGATGATAATTAATGTTAGTCAGTTGATCAATATTTGAGCTAAAGTGGATTTATATTTGCAAAGTGAGTTTTATGTTTCAGATCAAAACTTCTGTTACTTTCTAGCCATTGTATCAATTAAAATCCTTTAATCAAGGTTGACCTTACAATCATTTTTTAAATCCTTTAATCAAGGTGAAATTCTAATGGAATGATCTTAAGTCCTCTAACAAGGCCACTCCTAACAAGGTGATTAAATCCTTTATGAGGGTCACACCTAACAGTGTGTATTGTAACCTTTAACAGGGTTGGCTCCTCATTGAGCTCACTTCAGAAGAGTGAAAAATTGGTAGCATGTTACTGGTGTTGTTTTCCAAATTGGGTTTCCATGTTAAATCCTGGTGTCATACTTGTGTGAATTTTATTTGATTTGTTTTACTGTTAAGAGTTTTATGTTCTGCAATTTGATTACTTTAAGATAGTGGACTGCAAGTTTATATTATCAATCATATGCTATAGAGACCGAGTATATTTTTAAGTATATCTAGGTTCATTTAAGTGTTTAAAAGTTCAATTGGTACATGTGGACCTGAGGATAATTGATTCAGCCCCTCTTAGTTATTGTGGATGATTCTAACAAACTATTCATCTCACCTTTTTTGAGGTTGTTATTGACACCTTGGCAAAAAGCATATTGATGTGGCATAATATTTGATGATGTGGTCCTCAAACATCATATTTTTTGTAATAGATTTGTTGCATTTCACTTTGTTCTTTAGCAGACATCACTCTTAGGTTGTTTCAAACCTCTTTCTCCCGTTGTGCAACTTGCCTCCCTTGCACCTTTCTTCTCCTTCACAATCTTTTATTTTAGGCATTTTATTTGTTGGGCTACCACTTTGAAGTTTAGTAGTGGAGCTCTACAACTTTGTTTAACATTTTCAATCAGTGCAGGTGAATTATTATTCTTATCATTGCAACCTTTTTCTAACTTCTTTCTAGTTTATTTTACAGGATATTCATTTTATTCTCCTTTATTTACCATATTCATTCTTAATCGTTGAACATTTCTTTAAACTTTGACTCACTTCATCTGTAATTACATAATTTTATTAATTAACATTAACTTATTTCATTATTGTTTTAAAGTTTAAGGATCTCTTTTTTCAGATTTGTTCATCCATTTTTTTATCGGTAATTATTTATATTTATTCATATAACTTCATTCTATTTCAAATCTATTATTTAGATTAAATTTTCAAATCTTTATTTCAAATCAAAAAGTTTAAACATCAATACATTTTTCCTACTTAATATTAGTTCAAATCATTTTATTCCTAAGTTATTTATATAATTTCTGACCAAATTCTATTGTTAGTCCTTAACTCATTGCCTTTCAAATTTGTTCCTTCACTTAATTAAAAATTTAAATTTTTTTCATATCATTATTTAACTATTCAATTGTAAGTTTCATTAAAGATAAATTTATATTTCTTGATCTTGATCAATATATATTCATTGTAATTCACTTTGTTTAAGTTAATTTGATCATCTTTTTCTTCATTAATAATGTCTTCTCTAATTCTAGAAATTAAACTAAATAGTTCTAATTATCATCAATGGAAAACTCATGTTTCCTTTCTATTTTATTTTAAAAACTTTCTTTAAGTCACTACAGATGCATCTATTGAACCAAATGCCTTCACTTCTCAAACATAAAAAGAAGCATATAAAATCAAAAATGAAGAACCTCTTGGTTTGATTGGTCTCTCAATAGTTCCTGATCTTTATGTCTTAATTGGACATTGTATCAAATCCCATCAAGCGTGGGATATTCTACAACAGACGTATGCCAGCTCATCTAAATCCCATAAGATTCAACTCCAAGACAACTTGGAGAACTTGAGGTATACTAATTTTAATACTATGGATGAAGTTTTACTCAATTTTGATGCAATTAAAACTCAAATAAGTGGTGTTAATGTTAGTTTAAGTGATATTAGATTAATAACTATTATTCTTAATAAATGCCTTCCTAAAGAGTTTCAGCAATTCATTACTAACATTCATTCTCACCTTGCAATTCCTAGCTTAGCTCCTCATTTAACTTATGCTATTTTTCAAAATTTATTACGTGAGGAGGAGGATAAATTATTACAATTTGGTACTATTAAATCTTTTGAACATGCTTTTGTCTGTAAAACTCAAAATTCAAATAATAAATCTCGTACTTCCAATAATAATCATGATAATAATAATCATCATAATAATCAGTATTCCAATAACAACAATAATTATCGTAAAAATAATCATCATAATAATGGTTATTCTAATAACAATAATAACAATAATAATTATTCAAATAATAGGTCTAATTCTAGGCCACCATAGAATAATAATGACAATAATTATAATAATCAACAAAATGGGAAACCACATTGTACTTATTGTGGTAAAGATGGTCACCTAACTAATATTTATTTTAAAAAGAAAAATGAGAAGAAGCCTATGAACAATAATAATCTAAATAAATTCAAATCTCAAGGTAATGAATCTTGTCATTATTTTAATGCTTGTTATAAAGCTTCTCATGCATTAGAATGGATTATTTATATTGGCGCTTCTCATCATGTTACATCTCATAGAGAAGTATTTGATTCTTTGCAAACTGATACTACTAATATTCCTATTCAATTATCTAATGATCATAGTTGCAAATTTGATGGATTTGGTGATGTTAATGTTCCAAATGGAAAATTGCATAATGTTCTTTATGGTCCTAAATTGAAATCTAATCTTCTTTCAGTTGCTCAAATGTCAAGATTACAAAAGTTTAATTTCATAAGGATATGTGCTATATTATTTATCCTAACACTGATCATGATGTTGCTAATGCTAAGATGACTCATGACAACTTGTCTAAATTTTATGAGTTTGCCTCTTCAAGGTACTCTTCGAAAGTTAATATTGATTTCAATGTATGGCATGAAAGGCTTGGCCATTTGAATTCTGATTATATTACTTTGATGCCAAAATCTAACATGGTTGAAGGATTACCCCACATTGTTCCATCTAAACTTACATGCACAGGGTGCATAAGTGGAAAAATGAAAAGGGATCCCTTTCCACATGGTACTTCATGGAGGGTGTCTCATAAGTTACATCTTATTCATAGTGATCTTTTGGGTCCAATGGAGAACATATCCATGGGTAAAAGCACAAAGTTGTGTCAAGTTTCAGGACCACTTATCAGCACAGCTAAATTTGAGTATTTCTAAATAAAAATTAATTTTCGTCAAACATATGGTCTAGCTAGATTCATTCTAGCTAAGCTAGATAAGTGGTTAGACTTTTCCAATTGGAAATGTCTATTAAATGCATGTTTAATACCAATTACCAAAGAAATAAAATTATTTTAGAAAATTGATGTTTCAATAACCCATACTCTTTTTAATGATATTTTAAAAAATATAGAAAATACCCTTTTGGAGAGCTCAGAGTCAAGATTATTGTCATATAAAGTTTATAGTATTTTGATTAGATCTATTATATTATAATTTAAAAATAGAAGTGGATATTTTAACATTCGAGAAGATGTTGCTTCAAATAAATTAAAAATAGTAAATCAAATAAAAAAAATTAAAATTTATATTTAACACTAGAGCAGAGAATCTTCTTCAAGAAAATGTAATTTTTTTTTGTGAATGGTGTAGGTTTGATAGGGGAAATTTGGTGGGAGATGAAAACTATGGATTTCAGATAAGTTTAAATTTGAGCAATTATAACGGAGAAAATATACGTTGAAAACCAATCTTTCTTCCTTTCTGCACTAGCTATACATTTTATCTATCACATATTTTGAAATCAGAGGAAAAATAGATTATTTGCATATACTTGTTTGGTGGGAACTAGACCCCAGATTTTCAGTAGTTTTCAGCAATTGAAAAATGGACTTCAAAAATTTAAAAACTATGTCAATTATTATTCAAAAAAAAATTTAAAAAATTATAGGCATAAACTTCATCCATTTTTACACATTTCATCAGTTTACATCATCCTCAAATTTTGAATACAAATGCCACTTTTTATGTCATTAAAGTTGAACAGTTTGCATGTTGTGGTCATTTTCCTTTATAAAAGTGTGACACAGGTTTGTACTTTTACCCCCATAAAAGGTTCAAAGTATGCTCTATCCTTTGTTGATGATTTTACTAGAAGAATTTGGATTTATTTTTTGCATACTAAAGATCAAGTACAAGTGACACATTTTCAAAATTTCATATGTTTGTAGAAAGGCAATCTGGTTCTAAACTTAAAATTCTTAGAATAGATAATGGTACTAAATATGTTAATAATGCTTTTAATTCTTACTTGAGATCTTTTGGTATAAAACATCAGCTTACTGTTCCTTATACACCACAATAATATGGTGTGGCGGAAATGAAGCTTAGAACTATTGTGGAAATGGTTAGATGTATGTTACATGCTAAAGATATGCATTAGAAGATTTGGGCTGAAGCAATGGCTTGTGCCACTTATATTATTAATAGAAATCCTACTAAAGCTTTGCAAAATATAACTCCCATGGAAGCGTGGTCCGGTAGGAAACCCAATTTACAACATTTGAGAATTTTTGGAACTATTACTTATGTTAACACACCTAAACAAAAAAGCCATAAACTAGATCCTAAATCTTCTCCATTTACATTTGTTGGGTATGATGAATCTAGTAAAGGTTATAGAGTTTATGATCCTATTACTAATAAGGTTCATATATCAAGAGATGTTTTTATTGCATAAAATGAAGTTCATGATTGTTCCAAGGTCAAAGATGATGAATTTAAAAGGGGTATTATTGAACTCATGGAGGACCAACCTCCTATTCTAAACCCTGGTCCTAATGTACCTATTTCTGTTCCTACTAGTATTAAAAAAGATGATGATGATCATCATAAGAATACTTCTACTCCTCCTAGTGATAATTTCGTTTATGATAGTGATAGTTTTTTTCATGATGACAATGATAGTGATGGTGAAAATGATGAATTTACTCCTCATCGTGATATTTCCATTGCTTCTAAGAGAAATCCTAAATGGTTTAAATATTTACTTAATGAAGGCGATGATTATATTACTAGAATGGGTGGTCTTAGACCTAGGAGACTTAATTATTGTAACTATGCATTAATGTATTCTCTTATGAATTCTAAAGATCCTAAAACTTTTTCTCAAGCTAAAAATAAACCTCATTGGAAAAGCGCTATGCAAGAAGAATACGCTAGTTTAATTTCTAATAATACTTGGGATTTAGTTACTCTACCTCATGGCAATTTAATCTTGTTTCATGTAAATGGTTATATAAACTAAGTTGAATGCAAATAATGAAATTAGTAAGGTTAAATATAGAATAGTAGCAAGAGGTTTCTCTCAAGTTGAAGGAATAGATTATAATGAGACCTTTTCTCCTATTGTAAAAATTCCTACTATTAAAGTTTTTCTTTCTTTATCTGCAAAAATGAATTGACCTATTCACCAAATGGATGTTAAAAGTGATTTTTTAAATGGTGATTTGCATGAAGAAATCTATATGTCTCAACCTCCTATTTTTATTAAAGAAGGTAATGAACATCTTGTATGTAAACTAAAGAAATCTATTTATGGTTTAAAACAATCTCCTAGAGAATAGTACTCCAAAATCAATGCTTTCTTTATTTCTCAAGGATTTTCTGGAAGTAAAAATTATCCTAACTTGTATATCAAGCATAGTGAAGATGAAATTATTATTATCATTCTTTATGTTGATGATTTGATTCTTACTTCAAGTTCTAACCATTTAATTTATGATATTAAGTTCCATCTTAACAAAAATTTTCAAATGATTTATTTAGGAATTCTACATTATTTCTTAGCAATGCAAATTTGGCAAACCCCTAAGGGTATTTTTATTTCACAAAGTAAATATGCTAAAGATCTTCTTGATAAATTTAATATGAATGATGCTAATAATGTTTTGATTCCATGTGAATTAGGAACTAATTTAATGATAGATATGGAATCTCCATTTATAGATGCTACTCCTTATAGACAACTTGTAGGAAGTTTAAATTATCTAACTCTCACTAGACCTGATATATGTTTTAGTGTTGGTTTAACTTCAAGATTTATGTCCAAACCTCAACATTTACACACTTCAAAATTGCTAAAATA
The DNA here is from genome assembly GCA_018584345.1 of Thuja plicata. NCBI lineage: Eukaryota > Viridiplantae > Streptophyta > Pinopsida > Cupressales > Cupressaceae > Thuja > Thuja plicata. The sequence goes on along the minus strand of MU225325.1, from coordinate 2,785,005 downwards.
ATATTAAGATATATTTAGGGTACTATTGATGTAGGATTATTTTATGATGCATATTCTGATTTTACATTAAAAGGTTTTACTAATTCAGATTTAGGTGGAGACCCCAATGATCGGAAATCTACTTTTGGGTATTATTTTTTTCTTGGTTCAGGTGCTATATCTTGGAAAAGTAAAGAACAATATGTTTCTCTATGTTCTACCGAAGCTGAATACAAAATTTTTACTAATGCCTCTAATTAGGAAGCTTTATGGATTAGAATAATTGTTGACGATTTGGGTCTACCTCAACAAGAACCTACACCTTTATTTTGTGACAATGAAAGTGCTATAGCCTTGGCAAAGAATCCGGTATACCATGCAAAGTCAAAGCACTTTTTTGTCCACCATCACTTCATTAGAGATAAAATTAAAGAAAATAAAGTACCCCCCATCTATTGCAAGGGTGAAGATCAATTTGTAGATATTTTGACAAAGCCTCTTTCTAGAGATAAATTTGAATTTTATTGTAACAATTTGGGTTTGATACCCCTTGATGTAAATATTAAAGGGGGGTATTAGAATTTAATATTTCCTTGGTTAAAATATGTATTTAAAGGACAAACCAAGGTATCCTAACTGGTGTTTTTCCTCTAGTCCAAGTAGGAGGACATGTCACATTTTTGTAATTCCTTTAATAAGGAAATTAGATATTCCTCTTTAAGAGGAATCTCACATTTGGAACACACACAATATGAATGTGTCATTCATAGAGGATGGGTCTTACATGCAAACTCCTCAACTCATCTCTTTTTAAGAGATGCCTCTACACACACTTGTTCAATAATCTTCTCTCTTTTCTCACTTCTCCTCACTTTCTCAAAGTTGCTCTCATTATTTTATTGAGATTATTTCTCTCATTTTTTAGGCTTTGTGTCATGTTCATATTATTCACAAATGGTTTTTTCTTTTTTTCCCCCTTTCAAAATCCTTGAGTTCTTATCTTGGTTCTTGGAGCATTTTGGTGAACTTGTGTTTGATCTATTGAAGGAAAATCTCTCTCTCTCTCTCTCTCTCTCTCTCTCTCTCTCTCTCTCTCTCTCTCTCTCTCTCTCTNGAAGGAAAATCTCTCTCTCTCTCTCTCTCTCTCTCTCTCTCTCTCTCTCTCTCTCTCTCTCTCTCTCAATATTTGGTAAATCTCCTCCATTTCATACTCTCTTGGATTCTTTTCTTATCTTTTTCATTTTACTTTATGTTTCTAATAGTATTGCACAGTTGAACACTTCTTGATACTGAGTTGAATTCCATCACAAAAAGGCTAAAATATTTGATGCTACTCATGAACTAATTGGAAGTGGAGAACAAACAAGAGATAATTTGTTTTATCTAGATCTATCTGATGAGCCATGTTTGTTTCCACAATTTGATGATGTATGGTTATGGAATACAAGGTTATGTCATGTGAACTTTGATAATTTGGTAAACATTAGTAAGATGAAAAGAGTAAGAAGGTTACCAAGATTGAAGAAACCTGATAATGTGATGTCTAAGAAATGTCAATCGGGAAAAATGACAAAGTCTAGTTTGAAGAGAAAAACCTATACTTCTGATGATATTTTGGAATTGGTTCATAATGACCTTTATGGAGCTATTGGAGTGCAAAGCTACTCTAGTGATAAATATTTCATTCTATTTTTTGATTATTAATCTAGAATGATGACTGTGATGTTTATCAAAGAAAAATTTGATGCCTTTTAGTTGTTTAAGTGGTATTTAGAAAATGTTGAAAAAGAGATAGGTAATAGCTTGAGATGCCTAAGATCTGACAGAGGAAGAGTGTTTATTTCTAATGAATTCAACATATTCTGCAATGATAGACAAATCAAAAGACAAATGTCTACTCTAAGTACTTCTCCACAGAATGGTATAGCTGAAAGAAGGGATAGATCAATCATGGATTGTGCTAGAACACTAATGATAGATAAAAATGTTTCACAAAAATACTTGAGAGAAGTTGTAAGTACATCAGTCTATACCTTGAATAGAGTACAAGTCAAGAAAGGTACATATGCTACACCTTATGAGCTATGGTATGGTTATGCACCTAATCTAAAATACTTTAAATTATTTGGAAGAAAATTTTATATATTGAAGGACAACAAGAATGGTAAAATTCATGCTAAAAGTGATGAAGGCATATTCCTAGGTTATTCAACTAAGAGAAAAGTGTATAAGTGTTTGAATTCTCAGAATAACAAATTTGTGAAAAGTGCTAATGTTAGAATTGATGAATATGCAAAAAAGAAAGAAGTTGAATGCAAGCAAGAACCTAAATATTACATATCTTTTCTACACACAAATGAAGGAGAGCCCAACAATGTCACTGAACTAGAGAACAAAGATTTTGAGCAACAAAAAGAATCGATCAAGTCATAGCAAGAATTTTTTGAGCATCAGGAGGTAACTATCGAGCAATAACAAGAGAAAGCAAAGACATAAGATAAACCTGAAGTAAATTGGAAAGATGAAAATGAAAAATATGTGTGAAGACATGACAAACCAGATCAAATCATTGGAGAAAATGATTTAGAAGTCATGAAAAGAAGCAATTTGAAAAATCAGACATGTTTATTATGTGAATTTGATCCCAAATCCATGAAAGATGCTTTGGATAATGAAGACTGGATTCAAGCCATGAATGAATAAATTGAGCAAATAAAGAAGAACAAAACTTGGACACTAGTACCTAGACTAAAGGACAAGAATGTTATTGGAACAAACTGCATATTTAAAAATAAGCTGAATGAGCACAAAGAAGTCACAAGAAACAAGGCTAGTTTAGTATGCAAAGAATATGCATAAGAAGAATGAATTGAATATGGAGAGATATTTGCCCCATTTGCTAGATTGGAAGGAGTTAAAACTCTACAAGTGCATATGTAGCTTAAAAAGGATTCAAAGTGTATCAGATGGATGTTAAATCAACATTTGTAAATGGAATACTAGAAGAAGAAGTATACATTGAACAACCTGAAGGATTTGTCAATTCAAGAAAGAAGAATATGGTTTTTAAGCTACACAAAGTACTATATGGAGTAAAACAAGCCCCTAGAGCATGGTATGAAAGATTACATAATTACTTGGTCAAAATTGGTTTTACAAGGACAAATGACAATAGTAATCTGTACTTAAAAATAGAAAAAGGTAAAGGGATATTGTTAGCTGAAATATATGTTGATGATATCATATTGGGAGGAAAATATTCTTTATGCCAAACATTTGCAAATGAAATGCAAATAGAATTGAGATGTATATGTTTGGAGAGATCAAATTTTTTGTTGGTTTGCAAGTTTATCAGATGAAGAAAGGTATCTACATTACTCAATCTAAATATATCAAGGAGATACTGAAAAAATTTGGCAAGGAAGAATCAAGACCAGTAAGTACACACATAGTTACTTGATAGAAAATATCAAAGATTGATGATACAATAGAAGTAAATCAAACCTTGTATAGGTCAATGATTGAGAAGCTATAATATGTTTTTCCTAGTAGTCTAGATATTGCACTAGCAGTTGGGATTGTTGCACAATTTTTTTCAAACCCTAAAGATAATTAGAAGATGGTAGTGAGAAGGATACTGAGATATCTGAAAGGAACAGAGGATTATGAACCAAGTATTATAATAAGAATGATAAGTTTGAACTAAAATTTTATACTGATGCAGATTGGGTAGGCAATGTGGGTAATATAAAGAGTACAAGTGGTGTCACATTAATTCTAGGAAAGAGGTTAGTCTCTTGGAAAAGCAAGAAACAAAATTGCATTTCTCAATCTACAACAAAAGTTGAATATAGTGTAGCAGTAGTTAATTGTTCAAACATAGTGTGGATCAAGCAATTGTTGAAAGGTATGAAGGAAGAGATCATTGAGCTTGTTTTTATTTTCTTTGATAACACAAGTGCTATTAATATGTCAAATAATCTTGTGATGTACACTAAGACCAAGCATATTTCTATCAAGTATCATTATTTGAGAGAGCTAGTTCAAGGCAAAGAAGTAAGATTGGAATATGTGAATACAAAGGAGCTGTCATGCCCCAATATCTGGGCACTTTAACCTTAGTCAAAAGAACATAATTTTTTTTGTTCAAACATGTTATATTAACAATGGAAGAAGAAGTCATTTCTTTCCTTATATGCCTTTGAAAATTTTACAAATTTAAAACAATTGAAAGTTTGATATATATAATTTAACAACAACATTTAAAGTTATAAACCTTAAGATTTCAATCCCTCTTTAAACTCGATAAGAAACATCATTCTAACTAAAAAATAATTTAGTCATCCATATGAAATAAAATATTTTAAACACCATAGGTAAAAATAAATCTCTCTTTATTATTTACATAAATACATCTCTAAAACATAGTTGATTTTCAGATTTCAAAATATAATAGGATTACTTTTAAAAAATGCCCTCTTACTCAAAACAACTTTATAAGACTAAAAAATAAACATTTTGGCTTAAAAATAAGCTCATTTACAAGGATGTATCACAAGACCACCAGATGTGGTTTCCCATAAGAACACCAATACAAGCCTTCCAAAAGCTTTAAACTGATCCTGCATAGAAATCTTCGGTTGACCATGGAGGCTCAC
>MU225325.1:2750870-2778584 GCA_018584345.1 Thuja plicata | reverse complement strand
CTAAGTTCTGTAGGGAAATCTGCATCACTAACATAGAGTATTATATAGATTTCCCGATTACATAATCAAGTGTTTGTATACAAGAAAAGGTTTCCACGGATCCATAAAGTAATAGATGTGTCCCAAAGTCTGACTATAGCAAAATTAGTATTGAATGGAGAGCATATAAATGAGAAATAGTGTTAAGATTATGTCAGACTGGGGTAGGCCTCACAGGAGCAGTTAGCATAGATAGTTACTAAAGCTTTACCTAAGAATGCACATGAGTATCTGAGAGGTAAATTAGGGGTGATTCCCCTAGCTGAGGCTAACAAGATCAAATTGGTCAATTGCATCAAATGTATTACCTAGACTACCTAAAAAATTGATGCAAGGAGGTCACACTTTATGAATTTCCAATAGCTGAGAAGGTTTAAGAAAAATACGTCGATCAGTCATAAGAACAATGACATTGGGATAATATACTTCAGAAATCTGACATAGAGATATCTACATGGTAAATATGAATGAGTTTGGCATTTTTATCAAAGAGGGAGATTAGACTAAGAGGGAGATAATCCAAGTTATAAAGATGAAGCTATTAAGCTACACAGACAAGATAGAGGGATATGATATTTGCATTGGAAGAGAATCAGAAAGAAGCTAAGGACATTAATGAAAATCTATTAATCGAACATACTTTTTGGATTGTATGTATCTATGCATGTGGTGTTGCCATCAATGCCAAATAGGGAGATTGTTGGAATCTACAATTGAAGTAATTTTTATATTATAATTTATGTAAAACCTTAACTGGTAAGATAGTTTCTATCTAGTAAAGTGTCATATCATTTGATTGATGAATAATATTTGAAAAGAGGAGATAACAAGAAGACCTAGTGAAATAGTTGGGTTATGAGAAACTACAATGGGTACTTGATTAGTTGGCACATTGAAAAGATAATGTGTTGTTTATCTTTAACACTAAGTGAGGTAAGGAAGACTAAAAGCTTAGTCTTGAATAGAAAAAGTGAAGAAGATTAAGGAACTTAAGTTTAACCTGAGTGATGCTAGTGTTGACCGAGCGCCAGTACATGACAACTTATATAGTGTCGATCGAGCACTAATATTTATTGAGTTATCTAGTGATGACTGAGAAGAAGAACACAGTGATGACTGAGTGTAAGTATTTTACAGTGTATGAAAGAATCAAGATTCCTAGTTTACACAATTGAATTCTTGGGATATGTAAAGTATGTCAAAGATAGGGATGCGCAACTTGGAGAGTTTAATACATGATTAACTATTTCTATGCATGGATTCAAGAAGGGGTTGTGATAAGTATCTAGAAAGATAGAAGGAGAATGAAATGTTTGAAGGATTCATTGGAAATAACCAAACCCTAAGATCTAAGGTGATGATTAAGCAAAAAAATATCAAGCTACCTAGTTAGAGAGGTATAAGGATAACCTAATTGTAGGTTATGGAAAGAGAGAGGTGGATTTACTTGATTGGATAATATAAGCATAAGTCTGAGAAGGCCGAGAAGAGAAGTAAAGAATTGTACTGAAGTGGTGATTGCTTGAAGGATTTCCAAGAAGATCAAAGAGATAGAGATGATAGTTAAGGCCATTCAGTTGATCAAAATTTGAGCTAAAGTGGATTTGTATTTGCAAAGTGAGTTGTATGTTTTAGATCAAAACTTCTATTAATTTCTAACCATTGTATCAGTTAAAAATATTTAATCAAGGTTGACCTAATAGTCATTTTTTAAATCCTTTAATCAAGGTGATATTCTAATGGAATGATCTTAAGTCCTCTAACAAGGCCACTCATAATAGGGTTATTAAATCCTTTAACATGGTCACACCTAACAGTATGTATTGTAACCTTTAATAGGGTTGGCTCCTCATAGAGCTCACTTTAGAAGAGTGAACAATTGGTAGCATGTTAGTGGTGTTTGTTTCCAAATTGGGTTTCCATGTTAAATCCTGGTGTCATACTTGTGTGAATTTTATTTGATTTGTTTTACTGTTAATAGTTTTATGTTCTGCAAGTTGATTACTTTAAGACAGTGGACTGCAAGTTTATGTTATCAATCATATTCTATAGAGATCGAGTGGATTTTTAAGTAGATCTATGTTGGTTTAAGTGTTTAAAAGTTCAATTGGTACATTTGGACTTGAGGATAACTGATTCACCCCCCTCCTAGTTATTCTGAATGATTCTAACATACTATTCATCTCACCTTTTTTGAGCTTGTTATTGACACCTTGGAAAAAAGCATGTTGATGTGGCATAATATTTGATGATTTGTTCCTCAAACCTTAGATATAAGCACGGGAATTTCCAAGTAAGATCTTGTAAATAATTGAGAGTGATTTGAAATTTCCATGTAGGATTTTGAAAAGCATGTAGTTAGGATTCTCAACTACGAGGTGCTCTTCCCTAACATTAGTTATAATACAAAGTTACTCTCATAAGAAAAATTCTTACCTAATCATAGATGTCCAAGGAACAAATATTTGAGGTATAAGTTATATAGAAACATACATTGTTTAATTGGTTGAGATTAGTGTCAATCTTCTTGGACAACAAGATATAAATATATGTGAACTTTTATGAATAAGGGCTTTTTTGGGAATTTCCCTCCATCAAAAATAGAGAAAAAATACATGCTAATGAATGAACAAACTCACAACACACCTCTCTATTTCATAGTCTTTATTCGGTGCAAGAATGGAGTCTATGTCAAAAATAATACTTAAATATAGCTAAATTTGATTAATTGTATAATATAAGAAATTTATTACATCATCACATAAGAATCATAACTCTTCACACAAAATGACATATAGCTAAATAGTCATATAATTGTTATATAGAAAACCCCATGCATAAGAAACCAAAACAATTAGTTTGACCATATAGGGTTTTCAACTCAATATCATTGCCAATAGCATCCAAACATTTTGTTTTGGAACAAAATGATTCATAATAATTCCAAGAATCAACTTACATACCAGTCTTTCTTTATTGTTTTCCATCTATTTAGCATTACCCTAATAGTGTATAGGTCTTTCAAATCTCTTAGTAGAAATATATTAACTTCTTTAAACTTTTAGTGAGAGTAATGATGGGTGATAAGAGGGCATTAAGATTTACAATGAGTGAATTCTGATAACCTATTTAAAAGATAAGGCTTGGTTGAATAAAAATATCCAATCCTTCCACTTGAGTACTATCTAGAGACAGATTGCATGAAGTTGTTTATTGATATGAGGGGTCTACTTGACTTAATTTTCTTCTATTCTAGATTGGATCAAAATAAATCTCTCACTTGATAATCATGTATAATCTATAAGCTATCACCCACAAAACATGTAACATTGGATAATACTCAAAGGATCACACTATATAAGTTAAACCTTTTCTACATAAACACCACAATTGCCTACACTTGGTCACCTACCAATAGGAAGATAGATAGAAAAATTCAATATATCCATAAACTCTAAACATGCCTTAGTCACCTATACTAATAAGCCTACATTGATGAAGAGAACCATAATATGCATGCATAGACAAATCCATGTTTTATACTTGAGAACTATCTAGGGACATATTACATGAATTATTTTATTGTGCATGAGGGGTCCCTTTGACTTAGTTTCCCATTGGTTAACTTGGAGCAATATAAATCTCTCATGTGAGTATCACATAGACAACACATTTTCCCACACTTGGTCATATACTAATAGAGAGATAAATATCATAGTGTAAGTCATCCATGTACACAAAGTTTTCCAGTCACCTACACCAATAAGAATATACCAATTAAGAGAAATCATATGAGGGATGCATAGACATAGCCAATATTTCCACTTGAGTACTAGCTAGAGACATTCCATTAATTAATTGATAGTGCATGAGGAGTCTCTTTAAATTAATTTCTCATTACTCCAACTTGGATCAATATAAATCCCTCATGTGAAAACCACATACAATGTATAACATACCACTTACATGACACATGTCCATCTAAACAGTTCTCAAATGATCCCACAACAGAGCATATTGTAAGTCATCCATATACACATTACATGAATTAGTCACCTGCACTTAGAAGACTATACAAATAAAGAGAAACCATATTAGGCATGCATAGACATATCCAAGCTTTCCACATAAGTATAGAAACATTATATTAATTCATTCATTTCACATGAGTGGTCTCTTTAACATAATTTATCATTGGTCCCACTTGGAGAAATATAAACCTCCCATTTAATAACCAAATACATTATATAATGTATCACCTATAACACATGACCCGTTGAAGAATTCTCAAAGTGTCACATCACTTTGCATAATTCAAGTCATCCATATACACAAAACATGCCCTAGTGACCTACACTAATAAGAATATACCAATGAAGAGGAACCATGTGAGGCATGCATAAACACATCCAATATTTCTACTTGAGTAAGTTAGCTAGAGATATTGCATGAATTCATTGATTGTTCATAAGGCGTCTTTTTGAATCAATTTCTCATTTATCCAAGGATAAATATAAATATCCCATGTGAAAACCATGTACAATGTATAACATATCACCTACAACACATGACCCTTGAATAATTATTCATATACACATTACACGCCTTAATCACCTAAACTAATAATACCACACCAATGAAGAGAAACCATATTGGGCATGTGCATAGACATACCCAAGATTTTTATTTGAGCACTAGCTAGAGAAATAACATGAATTCATTTGTTGTTCCTAAGGGGTCTCTTTGACTTAATTTATGATTGGTCAAATTTAGAGAAATATAAAACTCCCATCTGAGAACCATGTACAATGTATAATGTATCACCTACAACATATGGCCCATTGAAGAATTCTTAAAGGTCTCCAATGCACTGCAATCCATGAAGAATTATCCAAGTTAAAAATAACTCTCCATAGTAGATAAATAAATGTTCTCCTAAAAATGCAACTAATCTACACAACTATGTCACACTATTTCTTCCTTCACTTCACTAAATTCAAGTTTTCATTTTTTTTTCCTTTCAACCTTTACTTTCTTACATTCATATACTTACATCCATTTTACAATCACAAACTGTGCATATATACAAGATAGTTTAGTGGATATTACTACAAGGTCAACCATGCCAAAGAGATTACAATTAAAGTTACACATAAACCAAAACAACAATAAATTATAATTAGGCCCCATGCTAGAAGTATCTCGACCAAAACATAGAGACGACCAAACCAGATAAGAGATAAACTTTAAATGCATGGGTCTCATATCTAGCACGAACCCATCTTGAAAATTGATAATCATTAAATGAAATACTCCAAACCTAAATCAAAAAGCATGATCCACTCTAGGAACATAGATATACGAGAACCTATCTACAACAAAATCCTCTAAACCACAATACATCCAACACCTGTTGTCCATAATATTTGACACCAATGACAATAAAATAAATAAGCATTTTATCCAGCGAGGTTGTATGCACATGTTTAGGATGATAACACAACACAAGTGTTCTATAAAAATGGGTCCTATACCAATACTAAAAAGTATAGAGTGAAATGTACTTCAAAGACTAGAAAATAAATTTGATAAAAAGATAAGAATGCAAGTAAGTATTGAGAAAAATTAAACCAATTAGAAGGGTAAAAGAAAATGAGAATGGTATATGGGAATGTTTAAAGAATTTGAAGACAATTTGCACTTAACATGTGCATTCCTAACCCATATTATTAGGAACGAGAAATGGAAATCACAATAGTAATAGAAACATAAAGAAAACTAGATTTTCAAAGGTTGTGTATAAAAAATTGATCTTATATATTTTTTTAATCATCTCCTCTTCATAAATATTTTTTGGTGATTTAATAATTTTTTATTTAATTATATAATTAAAAGGAAATTTAAATTTAGAATAGAATCTCTAAATTTAACTATAAAATAGGAAGTTTGAAAGGTATTTATATATTCTATCTTTAATAATTATTTATAATAATCATAATTAAAAACTTGAAATGTCATTTAAAAGAAGGAAAAAACTTACTAAATGTCATTTAAATGTCATACTAAACACCATGAAATGAATCTCCAACACAAGAAATATCCTTCCTCTTTAATGCACACTGAAGACCAAGACAAAAAGTTGGGGTGGCTATGTTTAAAGGCTTGCCTCTGTCAAACCTTTGCTTTGGTTTTTCCACCTCCACGAACAAAGTACAAAAGAGATTATAAGACAAAATAGATAACAAGAAATAATTTGATATGCTAATATAAAGATAATGGAATAAACAATTTTTTTAGATATTTGTCCTCCTTTGAAACCATAAGAGATGGGGCTTGCTAGAATGAGGAAGGAAATCAATCTCTGAGTTAAATAAAGCTTCATTGGATAGCAATGGTAGATGAGTAGATAGTGAAGCTGTGAGTAGAAGAAAAACAATAATGGTGGATTAGTATGTTGGTGTGAATGTTTAAGGACTATAGAAAATGAAAGGTTAATCTTTAGAGAAATGTTTTCATAATTGTTGTAGAACTAGACAACCAATAGGTGAATTCTATACTTATATGTATTCATGATTGTTGAAATAAGATTTCCACATATCTACAAATTTTTAACAATATATTTCAATTTTTTTTATAATAAATCTATCTAATGAGTAAATATTTATTTATTTACTTATTCATGATAAAATTAAGGGTATATGTAGTGTGATTGTATTTTTATCTCTTGAATGTAACTATTCATACATCATGAACACCCCATGCTATATGATTTCCAAGGTTTCTTCAAAATGATAATGGCTCAAAAATAGTGATTCAATGACTAACAATAGTTGATTTAGCTTGTTTGTTAAAATATTGCTCCAAAGTCACAAGTCTATCATCTAAATTGTCATTTAGATTTTTTAGGATCACCATCTTGAGTGTTGTGAGTATTGGAGTGAAGGATAGATGTATCTCATCATTTGGTCTTTAACTCAATTTCTTTCTCCATTTTCCTTCAATTCTAACGGATATCCTTAGAGATTTCAAGAAAAAATCTTCAATGATATTCTGAAAATATATTGGTCTCTAAAAGGGGAAATCTCAAATAGATGCCATGAATCACTTGGGCATTAGAATTTGGGCCAATTATAGTGCAATTATGGGTCATTATTTTGACTCATGGTCTCAATAAATAAACTATGGTTTGTGATTCCAAAATTTCCCTTTATTGGTGATTGAGTATGGGTTATTTAGTGAGTTGTGTAGGTCCTATTATGTTTCTAGAATTACTCTAGGTCTTGTGTTACTGATACTCATGCAAGGGCTTCAACTCTACAAATGTTGTTTAAACATTGAGTTTCTTTGGATAATGAGGATTTCCACAAAAAAATGTTTTCCCCATATAAATTACTATATTACAATATATTATTTTTGTGGTTATTTCCTTGTAACTGTATGATTTACTCATTTTTATGGATATATCCTCTCATAGATTATTGTAGAAAGTGTATTGCACACCTATACTCTTTTTTCAAAAAAAATTACCTTGCAAGTTGTTCCAGGTTAAGGATTATGAGATGCCTACTCGTGTCCATAGAAGTAATACAACCTTGAAATAGAAATGTTTTTTTTTTGGAAAAAATGGACAAGTCCATTATAATTTTATTAATAAAACTACTTTGGAAAGGCTCCGGGAGGAAATAAGTGGTAAGAAAACCTCCCATCTTTGCCAACATAATCAGAAAAGATACGAGACCGAGTCAAAAATTTCATCACCTTACAACATGCGAGAAGCAACGAGGTGAAAACCCCATAATCCACACCAAAACTACCCAACAAGAAAACCTATCCCCGCTATACATATCGACTGCACAACTATCGTAAATGTGTAACCCCCAGAATGAAACAATCCAGTGAAAGGGTTATCTATACGTAGATAGACATGGCCCTGTTAGGATTATCACCCAAAAACCCAAATGAAGGAAACCCAAAAAATACCCACACAAACTTATAATAGTGACCAAACAGCATATCAACCCCTGGGCTTAAACAAGCCATGGTAGTGGCAGGGACACCTACAAATGTGTCAAGATGACACAGAATCTGGAGTGGCTGACTGAGAGTCTACAGGAGCATGTTCGTGTGGTTGGGGGGAGTATCCACTACCTCATCTTGCAAGAATTCCATAATAGCTTCCATGCTATCAAAAAGGGTGTATGCATCCACAGTGTAGATGCTGGGATAAACTTGACCAGGTTCGTCATGCTTTGCCTGAAGGAAGCCGAATCCATGTCTGTCATGCCAAGCTTGAAAGCATCATACAAATTGACATAAGCTATATCCTTATCCAGCCTGCTATGTGGGAAGAGGTCACTGACCCATGCTTGCGAGTCCCGAAGACCATACCCCAAAATTACTCTGTGAATATCCTTTGCCGACGCAAAATCCCGCTTAACCACTTTCACAGCAATCTCCATGAAGGGAATATAATCCTGCAACATATCATATAAATTTTAAAGATAAATTGATAAAACCTACGAATGAAAGATACTCCTAGTGGAAGACGGGAACAGGACATTTTCCCCAATAACTCTCCGAAGAGCATCGACAATGGTGTCTGGTAGCGGATTGAAGATGAATCGCATATGACGGGACATATATGTTGAAAACACTAAGAAGGGGGGAGGGTTAATTAGTGTTTAACTAATTATTCTATTTCAGAAACTTGAACATAAATATTTTATAAATCACTTGAAGCTTAACACAAGAACACATAACACATGATATGATTACGGGGAAACCTTGATTAGAGGAAAACCCCGGTGGTAATTAGTACCCACAAATATTGCACTAGTATAATGAACCTATTAAAGTTCCTTTTCCCTGTTAGGAGAAGTATTTACAATACAAGTACAATGACCTGGTCAAAGGCCTGACCCTGTTAGGAGTCTTTTAAAAACAAACCTGTTAGGGGTGAGGACTCATAGTCCAAGAGCTTACTGCTCAATGAGAAGGAAGGCTACAACCTCCTGAGAATAGATATACACTATATCCAAAGGTGAACTGTTATATATGACAAAGATGTCTGATCAGTTCTGGTTATGCACTTATGCTCTTATCTTCTTTAAGGGCTCTATCTCATACTGACATATTTATGCTACTCTTCTATATCTCTACTCTGCATCTTTCTTTGACACTTCAAATATATCTTTTCATTACATATATATATGTTTATGCCTGAATAGACGTGACTATAAACAATACCTTAGTCGGCCCAAAAACAACATTCACAACGCTTCCAAACAAATTGGCTTAAGCATGTTTACAATAATGTTTAATACATGATTAAAAACTTACTACAATAGGCGCTTAGCCTTTACACAACATAAGATTACACGCTAATCAAAAACCTGAAGTCGGCTCCATACTCTATATTCTAAATTGCTGGTGTACTTTTTCTTTATGTAACTTATCTGTACTGACATTCCATATCATGCGTGTATAGGGTAAGCATAAAAACATATCATAGATCTTATGTCTAAAGGTGCTTAGTCTAAATCGGTTGTACACACGTGCGCTGGTGCTCTGATCATCTATGTATCTCTAGTTTGTATTGTCTTCTATACTTATTCAATTTCCACTACTAAGTTTTCTATCAAAACTTCATATGACTTTGTTTACATAATGACATCACAAAACAAGTCATATACTCCCTAGGAGTTAGCTTGCCAACAATCTCCCCCTTTGTCATTAATGGCAAAAAAGGAATGTGGCCAAGTTACTCAAAATTGACTAACACCAAAACCTTTATATTCTCTTCTCTTAACATATACTATATATTTCTTTGCATATATATAAACTAATCCTCATACATACATTAATCTCCCTTTAACATTAATGAAAAAGGTGTCAAAATTGTAATTCTCTAGATACTTACTCCATGTATACATCTGGATAGGCTATTTGCAGATTCTTCATCTCTTTCTGCCAGAATGCCTTTAGTGCATCAATATTTTGTAGATGGGCACATAGGGAATATGTGAACTTTTCTATCTTTGTCAAATCCGTGATGGGTCCTTGATCATAGGTACAAATGGTTACATCAATCTGTTTAATGTTCTCATCCATAACTGCTAAGTAGGGCGCAAGTGCATTTCTCAGCTGAGTCTGCCTGATCCTTATCTTACTGATCTCCATTTTAGCTTTTTCTCTCTTGTCTATCTGGCCTTGATAGATATTTTTGTAGATTTTTATGTCTTGGGATGATGTTTCAACTGAGTGTCTTATGTGATCAACCAAGATATTTGCCTCTTCTATCTTTTTGATATGTTCAGAGGTGAGTTTGCCTCTGTCCATGCAATTTGCTATAACCTTTCTGCCTTTTGATGCCAACTCTTTCAACATTGTCTGACCAATCTTTAATGACTTTAAATATAAGGAAAAATTCTTTACCAGCTCATTCAATATTTCCTTTTTATACTCATCTTCTTCCATTCTAGTAGCTGAGTCTGCTAAACTTGTAAAATGTGCTTTGAATCTTGTTAGGATGCTATCTACATCATCAACTGACTGAATTTTAACTACTTTCTTGTCCACAAGCACTAGGTCATTCAGAATGTTCACTGATTCCAAAAATAGAGGGTTTCTCATAACTTGTTTCTCTTTGGCTTTTTCCATGGCTAGGACACTAATCTTGATCAAGTCTTCTTCTCGCCATGCATCTAGACTTGCTGAGTCATGAGTTAAGCTTGACAACAGTGAAGTTGATGGTTGAATGGATGGTGTGAATATAGTATTCTGATTAGTATCCATGCATTCACTTTTTACTGGGATCTCCATAACTGGTGTCTCATTAGTTTTATTATCTTCCTCTTTATTCAAATCTATTGAATCTTTAGAGGGAACTTCATCTTGTTGTAAAGATGTGTCATCAGTGCATACCTCCTTTGTCTCTCTAGTGCTTACAAATGCTTTTTCAACTTTGTCCATATCATTGTTAGAGGTGGTCATGGATATCTTTATATCATCAATCACTATAGTAACTCCTGAATCTTTTACTGTATCAGAGGCCATTGAAGATGAGGGTGCTGAAACCTATGGACCTTTCTTAGGTGCATTCTGAATCACTGGTTCTATAACCTGTTTGGGAGGAACTAGAGTTTCCTTTGCTATAGGCGCTGGTCAAGGATACATATGTCTATCTAGAAATACTTGCTCAAAATCTTTCTGAGTCTCTTCACCAACCAGATCATACTCCTTATTCATGATATGGAGAACTTGTGTTTTGGTTCTTAGGTGAGGCTTAACTAAATCCAACAGAATGGCTTTCTCATCATGTGAGCATACCAAGAGAAGACTATCCAATGTTTCTTCTCTTATCCTCGTATCCTCTTCAATTGCTTTCCGCTTTAATACATCAAGTATGTTCCATACCTTGTCTGGTATGAATTTTTTGAGTTCCAATACTATCCTTTTGAACTTAATCATGTGAGAGATGATCATAGAACGAATTTATGATTTCTCTATCTCTTGATACTTATCATAGACATTCTTGATAGATTCTAGTCTACCTTCATTAACAATTCTATTCTTTAGGACTGTTAGAGTGGGCCTGAATCCTACCTCAGGAGGGGCTTGTGTGTTCTTTACCTTGCTCCTTGTGGTCCTTGAGGATGGATGATTTGTAGGAACTTGCTTCTTCCTTCTTGTTAACTTGCTGGGTACAGAAGGTGGATAAGATTCTAGATCAATGGTGGTTGATGGCGCATATGTGTCTTCATTTGATTTCTTCTTCTTCTTCTTAGGCATATCATCAGACTCTTCTATTTTTACTTTAGTGGGATTTTTCTCAAGTTCTTTGGCTATTTTAGCTTCCCTAGCTCTGTCAAGGTCTTCTTGTGTAACACCATGAACTTTTAGGATATTTGAAGTAATCCTAGATGCCTTTATTTTGTTGTCAGTAGTGTATAAGACAAAATCAACTTGATTTGTCTTTTCTCTGTAATTACCCCATCTATTTTCATTGGGATCCTTGAGTGCAGATAGGATTGCTTGTGCATAACCTTCCAAAACATGTTCTTCTACTTCATAACCGAGAGGGTGAATCCATTTTGTTCTAGGCTCAACTGCCTTTATGCAAGTACAGTCAATTTCCACCATGAAGCATATGGTGTCTTTGTATTTCTCAACTATCTTCTTAGGTATCCTAAACCTCTTCTGCATCTTGATCCTAAATGTTTTGATATCCATGTCCATAATATCTTTTGCACTACTCTTTGATGTAGCTTTTAGTGATGTCTGAGACATAGTAGGTTTACTCCTATCGAGGTAAAGATTTGCAACTTTACTAACAATGTGGAAGTATAGGTAGATGATCAAAGAGCCAAACCTAAATATCTTTCTCTT
Source organism: Thuja plicata (assembly GCA_018584345.1). Classification (NCBI taxonomy): domain Eukaryota; kingdom Viridiplantae; phylum Streptophyta; class Pinopsida; order Cupressales; family Cupressaceae; genus Thuja; species Thuja plicata. Next base: position 2,766,158 of record MU225325.1, on the reverse strand, counting down.
GTCATGGTTAATAGCCTTGATGTTCTCAATCAGCTGTGTGTGCAATAGTTCACAGAGTTTGTACTGAGTTTTATCTCTCACTATCCTTATTTCTGCCAGAACTGTTGCTGCGAACACACTATTCAGTCTGCTTGCCTACTGAAACTTGTATCCAAGTATCATAGTGAGTAGTTTGATGTCATTCTCCTTAATAGGATTGATATTCATGCCGTGCATATCACTTCTAGATAAGAAAACTTGTTCAACCTGCTTCTTAACATCCTTACCAGTAGGAAGAACTGGTCCAGTCTTAAGAAGTCCAGTCATTTCATGAATTAGGTCTACAGTGATGTGGACAGGAACCTCACCAATCCAATATAGGTCATCATGTATCCTGCCTAGTAGTATCTTAACCCATTCTGGCTCATAGAAATCATGCACATTAGAATACTCAAAGATAGGGTTATCATTGAGATGCGTGTATTCATTCTTGAATGAGTAGTCTGGTTTCATCATTGAACCCATAAGAGTTTCTATGTTGTTGTATCCAACTATTTCCTTCTTGCAGTAGATGTACGCGCAAATGTCTTCCACGTACACCACTCCTAGCGGAGTCTTAGAGAATTCTCCTTCAACATAATCTAATATAGACTTGAATGGATGCTTCTTAAAGACAAATCTCTTCCTTTCAACAATGTCAAATACAACTGGGGGTGTCGTACTTACTTGCAACTTGATTAAGTAGGGTTTCACGATAATTCAAAATGATGCGACTGCTAGGGTTCTGTTTAAACTCGCAATATGATCATCAACTGATCAAATTGATACCTTTGATTGCTTTGATGCTTAGTGCTTTTGTGCTTTGCAAATTTTTTGATCTCAGATGTAAACAATGAGAATAATCAATCAATCCACCGATTTATATAAAGTTTTTCTACATTTAATGTCGTAAGTGCTTTTACTGAGACTTTCAAACTTTATTCTGAATGAAGTATAGAGAATACGTGAAAGTATACTGCATTCTTTTGGTATTACTGACATGAATCCAAAGGTGCATACTCGGAGGTGAGTATATTGGCCATGCAGGGGTTCAGAGCTAGAATAGCTCCCCCTAAGACCATGAGGGTCAATCTATCTAGAAGTAGAAGGTGCGTCCACTAAGGATACATCTACTACCTTGTTCTCTTCATTATACTTCTTTACTTCAGCCCATATTTTATCTGAGTTAGCTTTAGTTTCCACAAACTTAACTTCTCCTGATTCTTCAAACAATGACTTTTTAGAATTCACTTGTCCTTGTGTTCTTGACCTGAAAAACCTTGAGCTATGTCCAACTTTTCCACATGAGTGAAAAATGATAGGAGGTCTGATGTTGTTGTTCATCATGTTGTACAGCTTAACTGTATGTCCATTGTAATTACATATCTAACATGTAATGTTCTGCAAGTTTCTTTGAGGTTGATTTCTCTGATTGTATTGAGTTTGATTCCTTTGGTTCAGTTGTGACTGATTTCTTTGATTTTTCCTGCAATGAATAGCCCTATGACCAACCTTATTTGACGAGTAACATTAACCATTGAAGGGTCTTACATCCTTACAATCTCTTGCCAAGTGTCCATGTTTGTTACAGGCATAGCAAGTACGGTTGACTACCTTGTGCTTATCTTTTGGTGATTCTTCTTTAGTCTCTTCATGATTCTCAGTTTTCTTTTCTTTTGTAAATTTTGTTTGAGCTTTCTTTCTTTCTTGTAATGAATTGATCTCAATTTGATCTATACTGTATCCCATACCAGTGGTATCACCTTTTAGCTTTTGTGCATAAAGTTGTGATTGAATTAAATTAGAACTTGTGTGTAGTTTATCAATCTTGTCTTTTTCTCCTGATAGTTCAGATTCAATTTTATTCTTGATGTTTTCCAACTCCAAGATTTCCATACTAGCTTGCATGAGTTCTTCATCTAACTGTTTATTTTCTTTTTTCTTCTCTTCAATAGCTGTTATGCTATCAGTTAACTGGTCATTTAGTTCTTCTATCTTATCCTTTAAAGATAAATTTTCTTCATTTAGTTTCTTAACCATTTTACCCAAATCATTTGTAGAGCAATCTTTCAAATCTTTTCTTAACTTTTTGATAAGCATTTGTGAGCCATCAACTTTAAGTTTAAGTTCCTCATTTTCTTTCTCAGATCTGTCTAGATCTTCAAGGGTTGCTTCAAGATTCTTTTTCAGATGTTTTTCTTTTGTTGAATCTATGATCTCCTCAAGTGGTTAAACTTTCTCTTAGAGGACCATAACTCTGATACCAATTGTTGGAAACACTGAGAGGGGGGGGTGAATCAATGTTTAACTAATTATTCTATTTCAGCAACTTGAACATAAATCAATTATAAATTACTTGAAGCTTAACACAAGAACACATAACACATGATATGATTACGAGGAAACCTTGATTAGAGGAAAACCTAGGTGGGAATTAGTACCCACAAATATTGCACTAGTATAATGAACCTGTTAAAGTTCCTTTGCCCTGTTAGGAGCAGTCTTTACAATGCAAGTACAATGACCTGGTCAAAGGCCTGACCCTGTTAGGAGTCTTTTACAAACAACCCTGTTAGGGGTGAGGACTCACAGTCCAAGAGCTCACTGCTCAATGAGAAGGAAGGCTACAACCTCTTGAGGATAGATATGCACTATATCCAAAGGTGAACTGTTGTATATGACACAGATGTCTAATCAGTTCTGGTTACGCGCTTATGCTCTTATCTTCTTTAAGGGCTCTATCTCATACTGACATCTTTATACTTCTCTTCTATATCTCTGCTCTGCATCTTTCTTTGACACTTCAAATATATCTTTTCATTATATATATATATATATATATATATATATATATATGCCTGAATAGATGCGACTATAAACAATACCTTAGTCGGCCCAAAAAAAACATTCACAATGCTTCCAAATAAATTGGCTTAAGCATGTTTACAATAATGTTTAATACATGATTACAAACTTACTACAATAGGCGCTTAGCCTTTACACAACACAAGATTACATGCTAATAAAAAACCTGAAGTCGGCTCCATACTTTGTATTCTGAATTGATGGTGTACTTTTTTCTTTCTGTAACTTATATGTACTGACATTTCGTATCATGCGTGTATAAGGTAAGCATAAAAACATATCATAGAGCTTATGTCTGAAGGCGCTTATTCTAAATCGGTCGTACGCACATGCACTGGTGCTCTGATCATCTGTGTATCTCTGTTCTGTATTGTCTTCTATACTTAGTCAATTTCCACTGCTAAGTTTGTTGTCAAAACTTCATATGACTTTGTTGCCATAATGACAACACAAAACAAGTCATATACTCCCTGGGAGTCATCTTGCCAACAAATAGTCATTGGGGATCGGGCACTCCCAGTCATGCATGGGGAGCTGAATGCGCTAGTTTAAGGCCCTATAGTCCATAGCAGCTTAGAACTATACCTGGATAAAACAACCAAGGAAAACGAGCTATGCCAGAAAGCTGAGACCAGAAGAAAATCCCAAAAGAATTGAATGACAGTCGTAAAGAAGTTGTGGTTAAATAAGGGAGGCCAAGAAGAATAATGAATGAACTGCCACCCATTCCTACGAGTGGTGATGCATCCATCAGTCTGTGACGTCTCGGTAGCTGAGTGACTGCAACCCAAAGAAATTCCTCAGCAGAGAAGTGAATACGCAATGCCGGTGAAGTACAAAGCCATGTGAAAAACCTATAAAAATGTACTACCACACGCTGCAGGGTGACGTCAAAAGCCCAATTCCCCTAATGAGAAAAAATGATGTGTTCATTCCCAATGCGCCAAGTCGGGAGGAAATCCTGACAACAAGTGCGTAATGAAGTCATGATGTGAAATCATGTGAGGTGTGATTAAATGCATTTAAAATTTATTTTTCAATTACCATGATGATAGATTCTTGTCAAGTTTGCATTTAACATGTGAGGAAAATATCCCATTAAAATCTCAAATATTGTTATATTTTATGATTCTTTTCATTTGTTTCTATTTTTTCCCAAAAGTATATATTTGTTTATGTATGCATATGTATATTCTATATTTTAATATGCATTATCTAGACATGTTGATAAAAGATAGTTTATTCCCAATCCTAACTCATATACATAGAAGTATGTATCCATGTGTATATGTGCTACATTTATGATACATCTAATTTAACCAATTCTAAGACATTGTGTTCAAGAATGTTGTATAAGTCAACTATGAGAAACTCTTGAATATCTTTATATTTTTTTTAAGTCTACATATGTGAGACATGCCTAATCTTGTGCCCTACATTAGTGTTTTAAACATTTATTTGTGTATCAATTTCAACTACTTTCGTGTATTGCTTGTTGCTTTCTTATTTGAACTTATCTTAACTCCTATTTTTAATTCTTATCTCAAAATTAATAAAAATATAGTAAACATGATTATGGTCTACTTTAATAAATTTTGTTATTTTTCTATTCTACAAATTGTCACATATATTCAGCTTACACAATCAAAACTCTCACTTTATTAATAAATAAAGTCCAAGTTATCTAATTATTGTTTTGAGTGCAAATTGATTTTCCTATATCAAAACTTCAATTCTAGTATATAACCAAATCTGAACAACCCCCTTCATGTCATTTCTGAAACCATCATACTCATTTTGAAATAATCTTTTTGAACTTGTATTAATGTGTCTTCGACTTATAATATACTAATCCTAAAATATTATATATGAAAATCTATTGCATAGCCATTTTCTAGACAAATAGTGTTCTTATAAGATCCAACAGATCCAACATATTTTAATATTAATTTTTCATTACAAAATAGATAACCAAAAATCCTTTGACAATAGGACAACTATAATATGCTATGCTAGCATTTTAAACATCATTGATGACGCATTTTATAAGATTCTTTTATTTATGTATGCCGTTCTTTTACCCCTTGAATTGATTTATACATATCTCATCATTTTAGTATATATTTTTCTGCGCTACCATCTTCACGGATTCCTTAGCGAGTGTATACGTTTGAATGGTATTGTAACCAAATACAAGCGAGCTTAATTTACCTTGTGGAGCTTTTAAAGGGGATCTTCACCTTGGTGATTTAACTTTGAGATTTTTTGGTGATACATGTTTTCTATTCAAACACCTTCCAACTCCGATGAAGGCATCGAATCTGCATTTACGTTCTGCTACAAACTCCGCAGATAGAGTTCCTCATACTATTTTTGTACTAGATTATGTTTTGAGTGTAGCTATATTTATATATTCTATAATCCATGTGGATAAGTCCATAAAACCTCACTATTTCTTTTTCTAGTGCCACCAGTATGAATCCAACCAAAGCCAAATTCTCATAGGAAGTAATAGCAGAGGAAAAAGAAAACCAAAGATCTCACTCTGTCTAAAACAATGAAGAACCATGAAGAATCATTCCCTCTCAAAACACCTAAATATCTCAGCTGTGCCTTCTTCTGTCAATGTTTTGTCCAAGGCTCTATATTTTACCATTGGAGATCGTAACCTCAAATGGCTTCTGAACCTCATTTCTCTCTTTATCCATATGCCTCCATAATAAGTAGCAACAGATAAAAAAAAATCATCGAAGCAGCGTTCTATTTTTGCAGGTAATGCGAGTCAGGAGCAAATATTGCATGGAACTAAGCCCAACATAGATATCTTCAGTGGCTTGGGCGGGAGACAGATTTGACATTCAAATTCAAACTTAACGGCCAGTTGTATATTATGAATGAGTTTGATAAGTGGATTGCAGAGAAGTTGCAGTGCCCGTAACTGCACAGAAATTGCAGTGACCGTAACTGTCGATTACACATCATCCTATTGTTTGTCCTTATTTTCTAGCTTCATCTATCTGTTGTGGAGAGAGCACAAGAAGTTGTAATTCCTCCTACCGTAGTTCAGAGCAAAAATACAGTTTCTACAAAACTGAACGAGCTTTTCTTCTGTATATGCTTGAGCTTTGCCTTCTTTTCTCTTCTCCATGACGTCTATGAAATAAAAACAGGCTGATGTAATAGATTTTTAACAGAGTAGTAAACTGTCTTTGAATGCGGTAGCATTCCATTCTGTTATGTTCTCTTCCATTTCACCTATGTCAATAGTTCAGGGAGTTATTTGGGTGGGGAAAGGACAGAAAACATTTTGTACTACAATTAGCAGTATCATGACCTTTCCGACCTCGTAGTAGGCTAGGTTGTCACGTAACTTATAACTCGATTGCTTTTTATGTTTGTAACCCTTGTCATGCTATTTTATTTTTGCATTCTTGGTTCTGGTTTAGTTTAAAGGATACTTAGCTTTGTAACTTATTTGCTATGCATATTTGGTGGATTTGGGTTATGTTTTGATTCTTTGCTTAAGTATATGCTAGGTTATTTTTGCAGTCTATCTTTGTTTAATGGTTGAATTAAAAGGCCAATCTTTTTCTAGAAATTCCTTCTCTAAGCACTAGACTTTAATTGCTAATCTTGAGAAAGGAAATATAACGTGCTTTCCTGAAAGTACAAACTGAGTAACATCGGCAACTACAACCTTGCAAAATTTAGGTGAACCAAATTACTTTTATTAGAAAATACAAAATACCCTTTTATTTTATTTTTTAATTAATTTTTACAAACTGCCTTATCCATACCTGCATACACATACATGCATCTTAGAAGATACACCTTTTGTTTTGCCTTTAAACAAACAAAATGCCAAGTAGTATATATTAAATAATATTTTTATTGAATATTCAAATTCAGATTTATTTTTTAAATTTAGATTCTTTTTAAAGGATATAGAGTTGGGCTCATAACAGTCTTAGATAACCATTGCCTTGCCCTTCGATCAAAACTAAGAATGGAAATATTCTCAACTTCTATTAGAGAATATTTAAGTTTCTTACACTAATATCAACTATAATCTACACATCTTCAACTTTTCCACCTCAATAATTTAAAGAAAGGAAGTAACAAAAGAGTTGTATGTTGCCTTATCCATCCTCTAATTTCAACTTTGACAATGGTTCTAGACTCGTATGAATGAGACATCAAAATGGCCACAACTATATCTTAAATATTTCAACTTTTTGTACATATATTGAAGATTGAATACTAGATAACAAGTTATTAGCTAACACATAGAGGATGGACACTTATACCACATGATAAACATATGTGTTCCTATTGAGGAGTATTAGGAGACAATATATAGGAATCTCATTATATTTGAGTGTCAATACACTTAGGGATAGAGCAGAATTTATATTTTCTCTGTATTTTTAGGACATAAAATTATTTCATGATTTTGTTACATCACATCTTACATAAATTATATCATTATAAATTCAAGCAGTAAAAAATGTTACATGTAAATATGTTTGTTGATTATTGATAAACCTTTGAAGTCTACTTCAATCTATTTATCGTGCTATATATTCCTACGAGTAGTCAAGGTCATGATAGTGTATATGTTGATGTGTTCTTGATGATGGATAATCGAATCTCTTGGGTCTCTTTAGAGAATAATACAAACAAATTTATTTATTCAGTTCATAACTCCATTTTGGCCTTTTGAATATTGTGTCAAATAGGTTTGATAAAATTTCAGCTATTTTTGGTCTTCTTTGGGGTCAATGACAAACATAAAACTACTAAATTTCTCAATTAATCCATATAAAAATAAGAAAATAGATGTTGTCAATCAAATGTCGGTGCACATTCTTTGAATGTCTTACTCAATTTTTCCTTGGACATGAGATGAGAACCCTCACTATGTGCAACACAATTGAGTTCTTTGTTCAAAAATGAATAGTTTGTATTTAAAGTAAATGCCTAAAATTTTAATTATTAGAACCCAATGATTCAGTGAAGTAGCATTCCCTTATTTGTTTGATAGACATCATCACATGCTGAAAATGATTTGGATAATTTTATCATATTTTCTTAGACCATTTGAAACATTAACAATAGGGTCATGAGATTTTGTAGAGGTGTCATTGTGTTTTATCAATTATAGGTTGGAGTGGTGCAATTAAGGATAGGAAGAACTTCAAAGAGGTCAGTCTGATCCTTGTGACAAGAGTCACACAATGGAAATAACACAAATTATAGAGAGATATGCTAGATCTTCTTTATTATTATCATCTAGAAATCAAGTAAATGGAACCGCAACATGCAATCTGACAGTCTAGGCATACAAGCATGATTAGAAATAGAAATCCTTACAAATACTAGCTTCAAATGACAACGATATAATATCATGAGATTTCCCTCTTAGGAACAATTTCATAATCTTATAAAGCCTTCCCAAGCATCAACTCGGACTAGAGATATTACATTTCCCAATGAGAAGAAAACGTATTAAAAAAAGATAGATCATGACCCAAATCATAAGGATCTCCCTCAAATGAAAGAAACATGAATCATGATCTGTCAAGTAGGTCAGCCACGAATGTAAAAATATTGAGAAATAAGTCGTAAAGCTTCACTGATTAGAAAATCCTTTGCGAGATCAGACAATACAGACTGGCCATGAAACATGAACAACAATTAAGTCCCACCAATAATCTACAAGATCTCATACATGAAGTAACCAAAAGGGATGCAAACCTAGAAGAAGGTTCAACATGATGCCAAGAACACTCAATAAGATTCACAACTGCAAACAATCCAAATTGAAGAAATTCTGAAAGAACCTCAGGAACAAACAAAATGGAAAAATTGAAACAGTTTATTTATGGTTGATGCAAGATTTCCAAGATCCCAAGATCCTCCTACATCAGGGATACAATGTATGATTTTTTTTTTTTTAAAACTATCATGACACAAATAGAAAATCAAACCTTTATGATACAACTCATTCATCATTTCCAAGAACATGGATGGTAATAATCTTGAATTCAACTTGATATCCTACCTAGGTTTTGTCAGAGGATACCATGCATGTACCTCCAATATCAAATATTTTCTAAATATTAGCATGATTGAAGTGCAAACAAACTATACCTATAAATTTTAAATAGGAGACATATTCTTTTCCCTCATTCACTATTAACGAATAATTTCATAGAAATCTAATATACAAAAGTTTTAATACTGTTATAACATATTAAAAAACACTTAGAAAAATTAAGAATAATAAAGGGAGAATAAAAGAAATAAAAACAAAAAGAAAAGTAACACAGATATAAATTTTGAAAATCCCTTCAAAGGATACACGTTCAATGTGTTATCAACAACATCATTGGCTACAATACATTCACAATATATCCATGCCAACTTCAATGATATCAATGCTCTCACTCCTTTGGTAAATAAGTGATGAAAACCCTATAAAATAATTTCCATACATTCTCTATCACATGTCTCTAATATATAAACTCAAGGAGGCCCAAACAAAAATAACACAATAATAATTTGAAGCCCAAATACATGCCAAAACATCATGATATCGATTATCATTTCTCTCAAATGTATGGAGCCATCCAAAAAATAAAAACTCTTACATCAAAATCTGTAACTTCAATTATTCAAGTTGTCTAATGTAACTCATAAGAATATTGCAAATATGACATGTTGGTTGTCATTGATGTCAAATTTGTTGGAAGAAGTATTGGTGGTAGACTTGTTAGAAGTAATATGTGTTGACAAACATGTTGGTATCTGTTTTATGTTGTTGTATGTACATCAACCAGTTAAGTTTGAGTAGCAAGAATCATGATAGTAATTACTTGAATTGCATACATCGTTTAGAAATGTGTTCCTTGGGTCTGGAAGATTTCTCACAAGAATTTATGTTGTATTTTTGATACTACTATTGTGATGATGGATTTTGTATCTACTCTCTTATTGTGCTTTAGTTTGTATACAATAATTGTTTTGAGTTGGTGTACCTTCAAAGTGATATCACTACTTTCCTAGTGATGTTCGGTATGGTTCAGAAGCCTTTGGTATGGGTTGTTTCTACTATTTCTGGTAACACATGTATTGCGATTGAGGATAAGCTTATTACACTGGTATTGCTCTTTGGCAAAGAAGTATACTCTGTTAAACTGGTCTAAAGTATTCTTAGTGTCTTATGCATATGATTGATTAGAGTATTAATGAATGATGATAAATCTTACTAATATAATATTTTTTCCCATGATTTTGGTAATTCACCATTGAGATTTAATGTTGTATACTCAATATAATCAATTGTACTATGTTATTGTATATCCAAAAATGCCACCTCATCTCCGATCAATCTTTTGGTTCAAGCATGCTTCACAATTAAGGTTGCAATGTTTATTTGGGTCTCACTTCAATGCATGGTGATCTACATGCTTCTAAAGTGGATTATAAGATCTTCTTGGCCAATTGTTTCTATAAGCTTTAATTTCCTATTCACACGTTACCTTTTGTTGATCTCTTGCTTGATGTGCAAATAGTTGGATCTATCTTAGAAGAGTATGTTCATATATATTTGGGTCATATGTTTCTACTGTGGTGGACCTCTTCATGTATCTTGGTTCTAAAGCTATACTTTATGTAGTATTATTTTATCTTGGTTGTGGCCGACTTGCAATAATGTTGTTAATAATTTATCTTATATTGAAGGAATATAATTCAAGGATAGGAGGTGTGATTGTAAAGTTGTCGAACGGATGTGCGAAAGAAGAAAATTGTATTTTGCTAATAAAAAATCTAAGCCTAAAGAAATATGTTTATAGACAGTGTGTTGATGATTTATCTTCAAGAGATTCTTCTCAAATCCATTCTAAGATTCATGTTGTTGTACAAGTATTTTTTTATCTTACCTATGGAAATGAGCTAGTTATGCAAGTTTGGGTAGTGACCCTAAGTATTTTAATACACATTATCCATATAGTGAATTATATTCTCACCGTAGTTTTTCCTATCCTTCATTTTTTCATGTAAATTTGGTGTTTTTGTGTTGATCCTCTATTTTTATTTATTAATTCATATGTTGTAATTAAGGTGATTTGAACTTTATCAAGATTTGAATTTAAGTTCTTATTGAGCTCTATATTGATTCACTCTCACTCTTTCCTATTGTGTTCAACAAAGAACTCCTTGAAAAATTACTAATTACTTATCACACCTCATGCGGCCCACTTATAATAAAAGATGCTTTAAAATTTTCACTACGTAATGGACCCCTTATTCAATATTTCATTGAAAACTATAATTTAAAGTCCATGAATACTAATGAGCTGGTTATATTTATTTCCAGCTTTACAAGGGAATCCAATTTATTCCTTATATAACTTTTGAACACATACATTAATTACCTATTTAGTGGAAAATTATATTGGCACTTAAGATGTGCAAGGTGAGTAAGAAACCTAATACCAATAGGGTTGCATCCAGTTTTTAATGTACAAATGACCTAACCATAACGATTCCCTTTTTAGAAAATTGTCTAAATATTTGAATATACTTATAGAGAATAGAAATAAACCATAACATTATTGATCTAGTATAATACATTATATCATTGATAAATTGGTCAAGAAGGAGAATCAATATAAATTCCACTTTATTGGGTGCTGAAGTTATGCCAAATTTTTCACCAAGAACCATCTTCATAAAAATCCTCTCATATAGTGTAATTTAAGCTAGGATAAGTTGAGCCCATTTTTTCTAAAGGATTTATGGCCTTCATATAATAAATTTTTGAAAAAGATCTTAGTAAACATATAATATATCTTTTATATCCTCACTCATAAAATATAACATAATAATAATATAACTGTTAATAATAAATTTTTCTCACTCACAATTTTCAAACAAAGATCTAAATCCTTTTTCTCTAAAATATTATAGTTTCATAAAGGAGTTGTTGGCATTAAAATATTTGAATTTGCCTAATCTCCATTGTTGACTAACTATAAATATGGACAACATGAAAGAAGATATCTATAAAAATGAATGACATGTATTGCATGTTGTTTTAGGCCCTTCAAAAAAAAAAAAATTGGTCCCATATTGCATTTTTAGGTTTGATTCGCAAGGTAGTTGAAAAAGGTTTAATTGCATCCAAAACCACATATATCGAAACTAGTAGGTTTCCAGATTATCAAAGAAACAAAAAATCATTTTTGAGAAATACTTATATACTTGATTTCCTAGGGCTTCCAAGATATCTAATTCCTTATATTTCAATGGACGTGTTTGCAAGTAGATCCAACAGGGGATGAAGTTTATAGTCATAGAGATACGGTTAAAGTTTGAGGTCCAAGGTTGCATATGAAACCTTGAACTATTGAAGAACCATGATTTTGTTTGAAAAAACTAATCGATTAGATCTTTAGTGCTAGAAATTGTCAAAAATAATCCTTGACCTTTACCTATAATAAATACCTCATTGACTCTGGCCTAGTTTTCTCCTACCCATTTAAACAAAGACTTTTTATCAGGAGTAATATTCTAGTTTTTACATATGATAGCTCAAATTCAAAGATCGTATGTTTGGGATTTTAGAGTTTCTTCTAAGAAAGTGATATTAAGATTTTTATTTGAAATATGCTTGCACATATTGATTTTCTTTGGTTGTTCTACTCCTAACAACATCTTCAAGGTTTTGTGAACTTATTTCCCTCGCTTTGTTGCGATCCTTGGTTGCTTTATATCGAAGGTATTATTCCTTGATCTATGCCTCACTGTAGATATTGTTGTTGTAATGAAGGGAGAAATTTCAAAGATGGGTGTATTATTTGTGAAGGAGGTAGGATGGGGTCATTGATTATCTCCATTCTTCCAATACATATGAGTGTAACTCCATGGAATATTTCTATATTCTCTATTTGGATCCCATAAAACCCATTCATATTTTTATTTCCCTAGAATCTTGAGAACCCCTTTTGGAATGCTTAAGGTTTGTCAGATCTGAGTAAAATCCTAACTATTTATCGAAAGGACACATTAGCCTATTAAACCCTAATCCTAATTGACCGCTATTTAAGGCTTCAATATAGATTCTCTTGCTTTTGATATATTCCTATGTAGGATCATTCAATTTTTTTTAGTAAAGATTGATTGACTGGGATAGATGATGTATTAGTTGGTAGAATGGAAATATTATTTAGAAATGTCGTTGGAAAGTTTTTTGAAATATCCTTTTTAAAAAAAATTGCATTTATCTTACCTTGTTCTTGGAGATAGCACTGGTGATTCCTTTTTTAAAATGTCCACCATGCCTAACCATGTGGTTTAACTCAGTTTAAAAATCCAAGCCAACTTCTTGTAGTTGCATTGTTTAGAGAACTATTCTTAAATTTGCAATTGAAATAATCTTATGAATGAAAAAGAAAGCATAAAAAAGGAATCATTTTTTTTACATATCAAGGTATTTTAAAAAAAAAACTATTTTCTTACTGATCAATGTATATTGGGATATTATCAAAATTTGTTAACAATTTATATGGAAATTTGGGATCTTATGCAATGGGGGCATGATTGTATGCACATGTCTATTTAGAATCAAAAGAAATAAAAAATTCACCAAATCATAATGAATTGAGTCAAAATATTTAAAAAAATCCTTTGACTATTGCCATCTAACCCAACTACACAACATTAACTCTGATTTTAATGTTCATTTTAGCTGATCTGAATAACAACAAGTAAATAAAAGTAACGATAACACTTGCAAAATATAATATAGAAAATGATAGATATCTTACAACAACCTTTCAAAATGGATCGAACACAATATACATAGGAGAGAAAAACCATGCGCTATAAGTAATTTGTGAGAAATACTTGTAAGCTTCCCATATGATTATAATTATCTTCTCTCATATATGGGGACTATTTTAAAATAGAAAGGAGAATGCCTTTAGGAGTTACCAGCCCTAGAAAATAACATTAATGTTCTCTGTGTCCTTCCCCCACCCAGATCTCTTCCTAAAATTTTGACAGAAGTGAAATGGAGCAGAACAAAACAGAATAAAATGATACCACATTCAAAGATAGTTTACTACTCTATTAAAAATGTATTACATCAGCCTCTTTTTATTTGATAGCTCCTAGGTCATGGAGAATGTTAAGAAGTGCGGAAGTGAGAAGTCATCGTATGACAAAACCCGACGGAGGCAAAAGTGTCGAAGGGATAAATCACCGTACAATAAGACCCGACGGAGGCAAATGTGCCGAAGGGATAAATCACGGTACGACAAGACTTGGTAGAGGAAAAAGTGTCAAAGGGAGAATTCATCATACGGCAAGACCCGACGGAGGCAAAAGTGTCGAAGGGAGAAGTCACCATAAGGCAAGACCCAACAGAGGAAAAAGTGTTGAAGGGAGAAAATATTGTACAATAAGACCCAATGGAGGAAAAATTTTTGAAGGGCGTACGACCAGTTGTGCGGGTGGTTGGTTGTGACAGAGGGTTGGCGGATCATTTTTTTGGTGACCATTTCTGTACCAAATTCTAGAACAGTTTGTAGTATGTTTTAATGGCTGCAAGAATTCGTTAGAATTTGAATGTATGAAAAACCAGGTTGATTGTGACAACAGTCTGAGCTTGTGAAAAATCAGAGTTTTTGTATGTAACTTTGTTTATTGAAATACAAAGTCACTCGGGGGTTTTTGTGGTGGTGGGTTTTTTCCTGGAAGGGTTTCCCACGTTAAATCTTATGTTTTCTCTGTGTTTTATTTTTGATATCTTTATTGTTTTATTTATCTACACATCTCTGTAATATTTGTGTGCATAAATATTGTCACACTTCTATGAATCATTCCATTCAAGGTTGCTCAAGAATGAGGCCTCAAATATCGATCCATAGCTCTCTAGTCATGGATGTGTAAAAATGTAAAATGAAGGCCCTCAGATTGACCTAGTTGTGTCTATTGCAGATACACCATGAAACGAGAGATTCAAATGCATGAAAATAAAATCTAATCTATATGATAACAATGCATATTAGTCTATGAAAGGAAATACAAATGAAAGATTAATCTATGGAAATAAACATGATTCTAATCTATATGAGTTGCCATGGATGCAAGAAGAATGAGACAAAAAGAGAGAAGTTGCAATATCCAAGCTTAAATGCTCAAATGCTCCTCCAAAATTGCTCTCCAAACCTGCAACATAACAATACTAAAAACTCTAATATGAAATAAGAAGGAGAGGTCTCCTTTTAAAGGAAAGTGAACGATTGAGATTAAGAGGCAAAAATAAAAGGCTATGATTAAGAGGCAAAAACCCACCACTTAGAAAGATGTGAAGAAAAAGGGATTTTTATTTAA
>MU225325.1:2715565-2728453 GCA_018584345.1 Thuja plicata | reverse complement strand
TCTACTATGTGGGTATTTAAATAAATTACATATTTGAAAAATAGACTCTGAGCACTACATTTTCTATTAGTGGATTTTTTTGATATTCAATCTCTAAGTGCCTCAAATTTTGACATCAATTGACAGATAACTTGAAAATCAGGGAAAACACTTCCACTTTTTGCCCAAAAAGTGGACTCAACTTCTTGCTGGCACCCATAATATGTTGTTCATAGGCAATAGTAAGGAAATGATCTTAGAATTAAAATCTCAACTTTCCTTGAAATTTGAAATGAAAAATTTAGGGTTGACAATTCATTTTGGGGATGGAAATCAGAAGGGATAGGGTTGGCAGGAAGCTTTGGCTCAGCCAAACCAAATATATTACCAATGTTCTTGAGAGATTTACTATAAATGATTGCAAGCAACAAGTAGTTCCAATGTTACATGGAACGAAGCTATCCATCTATGACAGTCCAAAATCTCCATATGAGATTGAAGACACGAAGCGGATACCTTATGCAAGTGTTGTTGGTAGTCTCATGTATGCAATGGTCAGTACGAGACCAGACATTGCACAAGCAATGGGAGTATTGAGTCGATTTATGGAAAATCCAAGCAAATTACATTGGGATGTTGTGAAAAGAGTTTTGAGATATGTGAAGGGTACGTCACAGTACACATTATGCTATCAAGGTAACTCATTAGGATCAAATAGGTCAGTAAACATTCAAGGTTATGCAGACTCTGATTGGGCAGGGGACATTGATAGAAGAAGATTCACTAGTGGATATGTATTCACGGTGAATTGTGGTGCCATCAATTGGATGAGAAAATGATAGAGTGTTGTTGCATTATCTACAGTTGAGGCGTAGTACATGGCCTTGAATTGTGCATGTCAAGAAGTTGTCTAGCTTAAGCATTTGTATTCTTATGTTGGTTTTGATGCAGGACAAATCACTATCTTCTCTGACAGTCAGAGTGCATTATGTTTAGCAAAAAATCCAACCTTCCATGCGAGAACAAAACACATTGATGTACAATATCACTTTGTAAATGACATGGTCAAAGATGGAAATGTAAATCTAGAAAAGGTTGACACTCAGGAGAATTTTGCATGTCCTAACAAAGCCAGTGAACATAGCTAAGTTCAAATGGTGCACAACCTCCATGCGGCTTAAAGCCCCTAACTCTTGTTCATCGCGTTAAGAGACTTCGCACTTCGTTAAGTGGGAGATTGTTAAGAAGTGCCTAAGTGAGAAGTCACCATATGGAAAGACCCAACAGAGGCAAAAGTGCCAAAGGGAGAAATCACCATATGGTAAGACCCGACAGAGGCAAAAGTGTCAAAGGGAGAAATCATCTTATGACAAGACCTAGCGGAGGCAAAAGTGTCGAATGGAGAAGTCACCGTAAGACAAGACCCTACGAAGGCAATAGTGTCAAAGGGAGAAGTCACCATACGGCAAGACCCGATAGAGGTAAAAGTGCCAAAGGGAGTACAACCAGTTGTGTGGGTGGTTGGTTATAACAGACAATTGGCAGACCATTTTTGTGTTAACCATTTTTGTACCAAATTATGGAATAGTTTGCAGTATGTTTTAATGACTGAAAAAATTTGTTAGAATTTGAATGTATAAAAAAACTAGGTTGATTGTGACAAAAATATGAGCCTGTGAAAAATCAGAGTTTTTGTATGTAACTTTGTTTACTGAAAGACAAAGTCACTCAGGGGTTTTTTGTGGTGGTGGGTTTTTCCATAGAAGGGTTTCCCACATTAAATCTTGTGTTTTATCTATGTTCTATTTATTATATCTTTATTGTTTTATTTATCTACACATCTTTGTAATATTATTCTTGCATATTTCCCTATTAATTTATGCATTTGGAAAGTGTTTCCGCACCATTGCTTTCCTAACAGAGAAGAGAAAAGAGAAAAATCACAAGCATATACAGAAAAAAAAGCTTGATCAATTTTGTAGAAACTATAATTTTGCTCTGAACCACGGTAGGAGGAATTCAAATTTATTGTGCTCTCTCCACAATAGATACATGAAGCCATAAAATAAGGACAAACATTAGGATGATGCATGAAAAATTAAATTGAAGGTTGAGAGAGTAATACTGCATAAATCTCATGTGTCAAAGATTTTTGCCTCCCATTTCCCAGTTTGCAGACGCCTTTGATCTGACTGTAGATTTTCTCTTCGTGGGTCCCCCTCATTGCCTATGGTAGGCAACATTTGTGTTTCCCATTTTGATTTGAGCGGGTGTTTAAATTAGTAGGTAAGAGGAGATAAATTGAAAAATAATATAACCTTCTAGCTGCTCATTCACTGATGAGAGTAGTGTCGTACTAAAAAAAGCTGCAAACAGGGTGAAGGAAGAATTGTACATTCATTCAGCATATGCATAAGACCATTGATGCATACGTTGCATCCACCAAACAGACTTGGTAACAGAAAATTGCAGACAGATGGCTTATAGAAAGGACCCACTAAGAAGTCAAAGCTTAGTGTGATGGTTAAGCTAGGCCAAAGATATGTTTGTACTAATATAACTAGGTACATAAGAAAAAGAGTCGCTAAGGATTTCCTGTCCATCTTCTAGCATCTTGCAATGATGGTAATACCCAAGGCTTTTGTTTTTATTGTTTCCATACTCTGAATTTCTCTGCATTCTCTTGCATTGAAACCTACAATCTTTCTGCATCCTCATCAAGTGTGACCTACCACTTTCTAGTTTGCCTGCCATAATATCTAGAGTAGTGCATTCCCTTGCATTGGTAGTTGTAGCAAGCTCTGCCACCATCTGCAATGCCAATGAAAGACGATCAAAATAATTTACATCATCGTCCACCTTAGAGAAGCATGCAAGCAACCATCAAACCTAAAATGCCAAGTGTAAGATACTGCATAAGTCTTCAGAAACTTACACTCTAAGACCTTGTTGATCATGAGCACCTCTACACACCGTCTTCGTTCAAATCAAATGCGGCCAAATATGTTTTCTTGTAAAATTTATGTCAATTTTAGTAAAAAATATGCAACTTCTACATTGTAGATTAATGAAAAGAAATATATGCATGAAATCCTAACGTTTTGATTGCTTGGACAGCCAACATTTAATTACAATTTAATGTTTAAACCTTGATTCTCGCTCCCTCCCTCTACTTGCACAGAAATCTACAAACCCTCCAATTTTGCCAACAGAAATCTACCATCATCCATATGTAAAGATCGAAAATACAAACAAATGCCACATAAGTAAAAATACTAAAAATATTCAAATATTGATTTAACAGTCATAGTTGGTCAATCGCTATAGACTAGTCAATAAAAAGGATTAGACATAGTAATCAATTCTTCCTTAAATGACATAATAAATATTTATAACTTCCAAGAAGAACAAAAATGGAAACCAACCATATTGTTGAATATACAAGACTGTTCATAAATAACAGAAGTTAAATAATTCATAATCAATGAAATTGCAATTATTCACTATCTTAGGATGCTGACCAGCTTGTCGTGCACCTTACATCATAAATAGATTATAACACAAATACATCATGTACAAAACCATAGGGTCATATAAACAATATCATGAATGTCATCGGACAACTGTCCATCTGCATGCTCATGTCTCCTAAGTCATCAGACACCTGCCCATCTATAAATCTCAAGACGAGAATATGGTCTAGGTTTTTAATCGACCCAACCACAGAGTGGTTAGTTCCCTTGGGGCTCATTCTGAAATGAAAAGTGCACCGAACCTGCACAAGAAGTCTAAGTACTTGGCACTAATAGATCAGAAGGAATCTGGTGTGTCTGTGAGACTAACTACTTTCCACATATGTCTAAGTAGAGCTAAACACCGATTACAAGAAGATGAAATATAACCATACACATTTAAGAAAACATCTGCCTCATAGCTTTGGCCAAAGCAATTTAAATCAAGACTTCTACTGGTAAGTAATGAACAGAAAAATATTACCTTTTTCTGGTATTCCACATATTACACGCTTTCCTTGATACTTGAAAAAAAATAACTTAAAATCATAATATAACTCAACAACAAAAGTAAACTAAGATCTAATCTTATTTTCAAAGCTCTTCTTTACAAATAAAACAAAATTATAACAAATTTCCATTACAGCTACAATCTAACAGCAATGCATTTTACACATATATAATATTCTTTTAAATATGTACGTAAAACTTCCTATCAAGAAAAGAACACGGATTCGTCTTATTGACTGGTTAAGGAAATTTGTCTTTAATGGAAAACTATTACTATAGTGGTTTGAAGAAAATCTGAAAATGTAACAAAAGATAATGAAATTGAAAACGGTTTAAACTATGTCAGTAGAAGTTAAAAATTTGTTTACAAAGAATGTTCAATAATCACCCATTGAATTGTTCGATTCTGACTTAGGTAGTTGATTAAATACACACAACAAAAGTGTCTAAAGATGCACTACTAAACACCTGCCGGTAGCGAAGAAGAGAGAAATTTAAAAAATAAAAGTAAAAATAAAAGATTAAGCCAAGGTAATAGATTTCGGCCCACAAGTAACATTCTGGTTTGAAAAGACCGTTTTGAAGTCTGAAGACATAATAATGTTCAAATCACGTCAAGTCCATAATGAAACTCATATCTACAACCATAGCCAGATTAAAAAGTGCATGTGTTTCCTGCTGTAATACCATCTAAATCTGAAAAGATAACTTCCAGTGGTGGAGTAATTTATGTTAAAGAGAACAATAAAAAGAAATTCCCATCTCCTCCCTCAAGTGCATAGAGGATTACGAAACCAAACCACGTTATAATACACTGTATCTCGGAATTTAACAATAATACACTGTATCTCGGAATTTAACAAAATAGAGAGGAAACGATGTTTTTATACTGGTCAAGCCACCGAAACTAAAAGGAGAACATGATAAATTCACACTACGATCCTGGCTCGTAATCATTAATGCAAAACATCATTGAAATGAAGGCATCTACTCTAAGGAAAGAACCTCCTTTGTTAGTCTTAATGTTTTAACAACCTCTCACGCCTCCCTTGGACCGATCTGGCTATATTCCTTATAGCATGCGCATAAACTCTCCCCTTTCTTGTATGTGTCTTTCCTTCTTCCCACACGGCTTCCCTCCTTTTCTGCGTTTCTTTTTTTCCTGCGCTCCTCTTTTCCTGTGCACTTCTTCCTCTCCTTACTCGCGCGCCCCTCTTTTTCTTCTTGCTGCGGTTTTGCTTTCTCTTCCTCCTTTCAATGCTCTCCTCTTTCATCGATTCCATCTGCCTCTATATCGAGAACCAAGTAAGTTTCGGGAAATAGCTAGTCAACAAAAGGTGTGAAGGACGATAAGATCATCCAGAATGAGAGTGGGCGCAATGAAGACTCTAGTCACAGCCAATAATGCAGTCGGCGGGATTGGTGGTAGAAAAAAATATCTTCCAACCTTCGCATTTACAACTTCAGGTATCCTCCTTATTTACGATAACTTAGTTATGAGAGAAAGAGGGATGTGATACCATATTGCACAAGCAACCGATAAAGCTCGATCATCTCCTGCTCACAAACATTGAAGGGAAATGTAACCATAAGGAAATGAAGCAATGTTATTGTATGGGGAGGAAATGTTTAACATTTTAGCCCCCGCACTAGTTCTCTACCATTACAGAAACTTAAAAATAATTTTAAAAATAAAATAGAGGCACGAAAGGAATAAATTAGGAAATTTATATAAGATAATTAATAGGCAACTAATAAGATTGCCCTATCAGAACAGAAAAGAATCGCATTTTTTATAACACAAACATAACAAAAGCGTCTTTTGCTTTTAATGGTTATCTTCTTGTTTTCAATTTTGCTCTAGTGTTTCAGTTTTGCAATCGGGTTGCTTTTGTTACGATGACTACTCTTGTCTGGGGTAAAAGTGGAGTCCGTATAAAATATGATCATGGAGCCTCCAGTAAAAAGAGCCGACAGTCAACATTTACGGTTAAAATGATCAAAAATAAAAATGACAGCGGTCACTTAAAAATGGTTTAGCGGCATATGAAAATGGTTTAATGGCAGCGTCGGACAGGTATGCTGGGGTTATGCGTGAGACAGGGTATGCCAACGGTTTAATCTATTTTTAAATAGCCTTCACAACAGGCTTCAAAGCAGATGGCAAAGGCAGTGAAATTGTTTTGCGTGGTGTTAATTAGTAAAGTTCACTAGTGCGTCGAATGTAACATAGAAAGCTTCACAGCATTTTGTCATTGCAGAAAATGGCTACAGATTTTCCAAAGCTTAACAGCATGAATAATGTTCATAGCCTTATTTTTGAAGTATCCAATGTGCCGATGTCTTCTATAAAATGTTTTCAATCCAATTATTCTATTTTGTTAAAATTGACGTATCCAAGGTGTTGATGAGTTCGAGAGTGGCTCATAATTATTACAAATTTCTCGATTAAATCTCCAAAATAGACACTCCAGTCCAAACGAGGAGCAGTGTTTGGGACGGCTCAATAATGATAGAAACTCCAGTCCAAACAGAGGCGGATTCCACTGTAATTGCACTCTATAAATTGGATTGCATAAGAATTCCTTCCCAACAGTTTTCAAAGAAAATGGCGAAGGCGATGAAATTGTTTTGTGTGGTGTTAATGATGGCATTGGTAGTGGGCATGGCAGAAGCAGCAGGAGAGGAAGAAGCAGTAGCGCGGCCTGATCCCTGCACTGGTCCTAAGCGCTGCACCACCGAGCGTGACTGTACCATTTTGGAGACATGCTGCTGGATCGGATATTGTGGTGATGGAGTGGGACTTTGCTGTGAATCACTGCAATGAGACAGACAAACGAGAAACGCCTGAACTTTTCTCTAGATAAATAATGTACTATGCTTGGGACATATGCAACGATTATTATCGTAATTTAATCCTCTTTGATAGGGTAGGAATCATTAGATTGGGAAAATAATGATCTGTTTGATTTCAATAATACCATAAGACTGGTTCAATAAGACATAAAAGATTTATATTATAGAACTTTAGTATTATGTAGTTATTATTAATATAATTTAATTATATTTTATATGGTGGAATCAATAGATAGTGAAAAATATGATGTGTTTGATTTCAATAATGTCATAAGACTCATAATACAATAAATATTTGTGTAGTTAGGTCAGCTTTAAACATCACATACTAAAGAAAATATTAAGTTTGTAAAAAGTAGGTCAATTTTGACTATTTAATACTTTTTGCCTAGGAATTACTCATTAGTGTGCGATGTTTATAGGGGGAGGTGTAGTTATATGTCGAATCTTTGTATAATATAAATCATTTATATAAGATTGTCTATTATTGCATAAATTATTTAGGTTAAAAGGAAATCAAGTTTTGATAGTTATAAATGTATGGAATCTCATATCTTTATCTTCTATTGTGAGTATGTATGGTTATCTAAATAAAGTTTAGGTTCTATTCATTCATAGAATGGCTCTAGATAGAAGATAGATTGTCACTTTATTGCATGTAGTATCTTGTCTTGTTAGAATAAACATAGACAAAAGGAAGATGATTATCTTTTATTGCATAGTATCTAATTTTTATTTTAAATTGATTATATATAAAAGGGAGGTGGTTATCTTTGATTGTGTAGTATCATATCTTTTTAGAATGAGTATAGATAAAAGGGAGATGACAAAATTCTATTATGTACTATTTTGTTTTCTTAGAATGATTCAATATATTCAAGGGAGATTATCATGTTTTATTGTGTAGTATCTTATTTTATTAGAATGATCATGGATAAAAGAGACGTTGTTATCTTTTATTGTGAATATCTTGTTTGCATATAATGATAATAGATAAAAGGGAGATGGTCACTTTAGGCTCTATAAAGTCAACTAAGTTACTCTGTCAAAATTGATGAGACACTTATACAAGTAGACGATGGACTTTAGATTCTTGTCAAACTAAAGAAGTTACCATGAGAAGTGAATTAGGAAAATTAATTAGTGATGAATACATTAATAGTAGTTCTTAAAGTAATGTGTTCTTGTCCTTAATTTATTTTTATGGTAGTCTAAAGTGGTTTTTCTTAGGCGATCCTAACATAGTATTTATTAACATGTGTGCAATGAATCTATTTGTGATATTTATAGGCATATTAATGCCCCTCTTTAAAAATCATTTTCTAAAATATCTAGCACAAAATATAAATGTGAAAATTTATTCTTATTTGTCCTATGCTGATGGAGGTCACTAGAGATCTATTATGAATGAAAGATAAAATACAAAATTATTTATTTGGACTCTAGTAGAAAATATTACAACCATTAATGCATCTATGAGTTGGTGAAAGAATTCATTATGTGCTAACACCCTTTATTGATGCTCAATCTAGTTCCAGTGATCACTTACTCTCACCTTACAACTTTCCAAGCTATGGGAATGGGAATATGATCTAGTCCTCCTTTTCATTTAATAAGTATGTAACAAGGGAGATGGAGTATGTTTTTTTTTTTTTCCCTTTTTTCCCAAATTTAAAAAAGGAAAGAGGCATGAGGAACCAAAAAAACTATCTAGAAATAGAAGAAAAATGACTTTGTTTGATATAAAGACTATTTATCTACGTCCTCATGATCTCCTATGTTCTACTTTGAATTAATTTTACCCTGATCTCAATGTTTCATTCGGGGATTGATCTAAATACTTATATGACATGGTTTGGTCTTGATGGCTCTAATGGTAAGCTTAGATCTTTGTATGCATGGCTACCATTTTCTTCCATCGTCACGGATTTTGATATCATGCATAATTTGATAAATTAATGAAATTGGTAGTGTTATTAATATGGAGAAGCATTCCCTTATTGCATTAAACTCTCTACACTGGTTTTCCTTCTTTATTGGATGAACTGATGTCTTCTTACTTGACCATTATATGATGTGTTTTTCTTACTTTTGAGATGGCAACTAACTCTGGTGATGTAGTGTTTAAATTATTACTCCAATTCCTTTGATTTATGGTTAGCAAGGTGTTATTTTTTGATATGGCAGGTTCATAGATGAATATTCAAGGAGAAGACAGTCACCACATATTGTCTTATAACATAGATTCGTTAAAGAGGGATGGGCTAAAGTTGACAAAACAAGCCATGTATTTTAATATTAAATATGTATATTTGTAACTATGCCTAGTGCCCAGATACTAGGACATTAGTATTGTACTTAACCACAAGTTCAATGTGAAATTTTAAATTTTCTTCTTTACAGTTGTAAATGGGGATAGCTCTTCATTCTGTCTCACACATTAGTGCGATTTGTATTATGACTGGTAATAAGACATCACATCTCAGGCTTTACTGGAGGTTTTTCTTTCCTTCGCTATTTTCCTCTGATGCCCCAGTGAATGGGGGTGTAAATTAAACTAAAATAATATTAATAAAATATTAAGGCTTTGATTGATTGCTTAGCAAAAAAAACTATCTAGAAGGCAAGCTAACAATGTCTAAGAGAATTTTAGAGAGCGAAGATAATCAATCACAGACATGAACAATTTCATAATTTATTTTTGGTTATTATTTGGTATATGAAATATTTTACAAACTTAATATTTAAAGATCTATCGTTCTCTTTTAATGTTTGACAAATTGATTGCATAATCTGTATGCTTCAATATTTTTCATGCATCTTTGCATAGACATATAAAAAAGATAAGGAACAAAAAAAATTATGTAGAAGGAAAGCTAATAATGTTTAAGAGAATTTTAGAGAAGGAGAATAATTAATTACATGTGTGAACAATTTCATAATTTATATTTGATTATTATTTGGGATACCAAATATTTTAAAAATTCAAAATTGAAAGGTTTATCATTCCCTTTTAGCATTTGACAAATGGATTACATACTTGATGTGCTTTATTATTTTGAATTCATCTTTTCATAGAGATACGACAAAGATGAGGATGAAATCTTTGAAGACATTCATTTTCTTTCTAATGACTATGACCAAAAGAGGCATGAGGTACCAAAAAGGAAGTGAGATACTATCTAGAAGGCAAGCTAACAATGTCTAAGATAATTTTAGAGAGCGAACATAATGAGTCATAAGCATGAACAATTTCATAATTTATATTGTGTTATTATTTGGTATATGAAATATTTTACAAATTTAATATTTAAAGATCTATCATTCCCTTGTAATGTTTTATAAATGGATTACATAGTTGGTATGCTTCAATATTTTTCATGCATCTTTGCATAGACATACAAAAAAGATGAGGAACCAGAAAACTATCTAGAAGGCAAGCTAACAATGTCTAAGAGAATTTTAGAGATGGAGAATAATTAATCATAGGTGTGAACAATATCATAATTTATGTTTGGTTATTATTTGGGATACCAAATATTTTACAAATTTAAAATTGAAATTTTTGTCATTCCCTTGTAGCAATTGACAAATGGATTGCATACTTGATGTACTTTATTATTTTGAATGCATCTTTTCATAGAGATATGACAAAGATGATGATGAAATCTTTGAAGACATTACTTTTCTTTCTAACCACTCTGACTAAAAGTGGCATGAGGTACCAAAAAATAAACAAGATACTATCCAAAAGGCAAGCTAACAATGTCTAAGAGAATTTCAAAGATCAAAGATAAGCAGTCACAGTAATGAACACTTTCCTAATTTATTTTTGGTTATTATTTGGTATATGAAATATTTTATAAATTTAATATTTAAAGATCTTTTATTCCCTTGTAGTGTTTGACAAATGGATTCCATACTTGGTATGCTTCAATATTTTTCATCCATCTTTGCATAGGCATACAACAAAGATGAGGATGAAATTTTTAAAGATATTCCTTAACTTGTCATCTTCTTGGATTTCATTTGTTTACTCATTATCTACAAGCTAGGAATATATAGAGTAGACTTATAGGGATCAATGGCTAGAATTTTTCCTATGGACAAATTTATTCTATTTTGTATTCAATATATATATTTTTCTCTTAATTCACTTGTAATAAAAAAAAAAATTTGTTAACTCCACGCAATGGATTATGGAAACTATCTCATTTTCTCAGTATTCATCATTTTACATATGTAGAAAATTCCATTCACGTATTCAAGAAGTATAGTCTAATTTATTAAATAATAGCTTATTGTAAAATATCCTATATGAGTTATTCTTATATAGTTCTCACCATTCCATGCATTACCAGATGTTATCAATTTTTGTGTGTCATGTGATTGTGTTCATCTAATGGATTGAAGAAGGATTAGATGAAATTGATACAAAGGAAGGACCTTTAAGATGACAAAAACTCAAAACTTATAGAGGTTTTTATTAACTCCAACATAGCTGCAACCTATGTGATGTCTACTAGACCATTACCATTATGTCCATTTCCAAATTCTTATAATTTATGTATTTACCCATCTCACACAAGGTTGAAAAAAACATGCTACAAGGCACTCTAGTTCAAAATCAAACTCCCCTTTTACTACCCAGAATACAATAAACCTTTGTTTCTAATATTTTTAAGGAAGTTATTGGATTATGAAGGTTAAGTGTATTTGATTATGGTATATAGGTGTTCTTGTTAATCTTTAATAATGAAATATTTCAAGAATGATTTACCTCTAAAATTTTAAGCTTCCAAAATAAATCAAGAAGCTATAGTTTGTGAAAATTTTAGTTATACCTACGACATGAATGTGTCATGGAATTAAACTGAAATATTTCAAGAATACAATCATAGATAATAGAAAATGTAAATGACACAAAAGTTGGCTTCCTTAACTTCACAAACCCTCAATTTAAGAATGATGAATATTTTTTTATAACGTTCTTTGATATTGTAGATTATAGGGATTCATGGCTTTGCATTAATATCATGTTAGACATATAAGACTTCAATATCAAACTTTATATTTTTTTTTCTTGGCAAAAATAGACGGAGCCATTATATTTTATTAATATTTAAATATTTTTAACAATACACTGCTTCTAGAGACTTTGAAGGAAAGAAGCAAGAAGAAAAACCTCATTCCTTGCCCTGACAGAGTTATATGTACATGTATATGAAACCAGTTGATCATACCATGAGAACCCAAAACTATATCATGAGAGCGAACTACCCACTGCTATCAACATTAAGGTCGACATCATTTTAGAAATCGATATCATCTCGGTCAAGACTGTCTCCAAAATATTGTCGCGGCCATAATCCTAGTGCAGGAATTCTGGCCTCTGCTATGATCCTCATTATCTCATCGATACTCTGTTGAGGAGATCCTTCATTCCCTTCCTCCCCTCTTGTTAGTTTGGTAGCTTGGACAGTTGTTCTTCCATTTGCTAATAATTATTTATTTGACTCTTTGTAGAAACTTCTAGTTTGTATAAATTTCTAGTGAGTAGAAACTTCTAGCATGTGGAAACATTCTAGCAACTAGAAGTATCTAGAAACAAAGAGAGTAGTATAAAAGGGGGTCTAGGGGCATTTGGAGAAAAAGCAAGTCACTGAAACATTTGCAGTATTAGCAAATGAGTTTGCAGTGATAGCAAACAGTCTTGCAGTGTTAGCAAGGGCGCAGTGATAGCGTTGGGGATAGCAGTGGAGGAATATCAGCAGGAGGAGTTAGGAGATTGTCTAAGTTCTGCCAGTGAGAGGCAAGGAATTTTGTATCTCTTAATTTGCTGAAGATTAATATATATTTCTCATCTGCAGTGCTGGTTTTCCCTACGGGGTTTTTCCAGGGACAATTTGTCCAAAAATATTGTGTTCTTTGTGTTGCATATTTCTTTCCATATTTTTTATTGGTGAAGTTGCAGTTGTGTTATTTTTCAATATTCAGCTGTAAATTTATTTTCAGCAGTGAAATAATCTTT
>MU225325.1:2689525-2712486 GCA_018584345.1 Thuja plicata | reverse complement strand
TTCTTGTTCTATATGTGGATGACTTGTTTCTTACAGGTTCACTAGGGCTCATAGAGGAGTGCAAGAGGGATCTTGCAGCAGAGTTCGAGATGAAGGACTTAGGACTTATGCACTACTTTCTAGGCATAGGCATGGAGGTTTGGCAGATAGATGGAGAGATTTTCCTTGGGCAAGGGAAATATTGCATTGAAATCTTGAAGAGATTCAGGATGGAGGATTGCAAAGCCATGTCTACACCCATGATCAGGAATTGGATGAAAGTAGATACATCCAGGGAGAAGGATGTAGATCCCACCTTATATAGGTATTTTATTGGTTCGCTGATGTATTTGGTCAACACCAGGCCAGACATAGCATTTGCAGTTAACTCTCTTAGTCAGTTCATGGTGGAGCCAAAGAGAGTGCATTGGACAGTAGCTAAGCATGTGTTGCGTTATTTACGTGGTACAGTTGAGTATGGGATCAGATATGTTTGAGGTGAAGGTATCAAGTTGATAGGCTATACTGATGCAGATTGGGCAGGCAGTACAACAGACAAGAGAAGCACTTCAGGGTGTTGTTTCAGTTTGGGATCGAGAGTTGTCTCTTGGTTCAACAGGAAATAAAAGTCCGTGGCTTTGAGTTCTGCAGAAGCAAAATACATAGCAACTAGCATGGTGACATGTGAAGCTATTTGGCTTTAGAAGTTGCTAGTAGCCTTGTTTGGTCAGAGAGTTGAGACTACTGTGAT
The DNA here is from genome assembly GCA_018584345.1 of Thuja plicata. NCBI lineage: Eukaryota > Viridiplantae > Streptophyta > Pinopsida > Cupressales > Cupressaceae > Thuja > Thuja plicata. The sequence goes on along the minus strand of MU225325.1, from coordinate 2,711,756 downwards.
ACATTGTGACAATCAGAGTTGCATCAAGTTTTCTGAGAATCCAGTGTTTCATGATAAGTCTAAACATATAGACATCAGGTATCACTTCATCAGAGATTGTGTACAGCGGGGGATTGTTCAGCTACAGTACATACCTACAGAGGAGCAGGTAGCAGATATTCTAACAAAGGCATTGGGGAAGGCGAAATTCATCTTCTTCAGAGATAAGTTGGGTGTCCTGCAGAACAACTTCCTCACTAAGAGGGAGTGTTAGTTTGGTAGCTTGGACAGTTGTTCTTCCATTTGCTAATAATTATTTATTTGACTCTTTGTAGAAACTTCTAGTTTGTAGAAATTTCTAGTGAGTAGAAACTTCTAGCATGTGGAAACATTCTAGCAACTAGAAGTATCTAGAAACAAAGAGAGTAGTATAAAAGGGGGTCTAGGGGCATTTGGAGAACAAGCAAGTTACTGAAACATTTGCAGTATTAGCAAATGAGTTTGCAGTGATAGCAAACAGTCTTGCAGTGTTAGCAAGTGTACAGTGATAGCGTTGGGGATAGCAGTGGAGGAATATCAGCAGGAGGAGTTAGGAGATTGTCTAAGTTCTGCCAGTGAGAGGCAAGGAATTTTGTATCTCTTAATTTTCTAAAGATTAATATATATTTCTCATCTGCAGTACTGGTTTTCCCTACGGGGTTTTTCCAGGGACGATTTGTCCAAAAATATTGTGTTCTTTGTGTTGCATATTTCTTTCCGTATTTTTTATTGGTGAAGTTGCAGTTGTGTTATTTTTCGATATTCATCTGTAAATTTATTTTAAGCAGTGAAATAATCTTTATGAGATAGGAGATTAATAATCAGTGACTGCAATAGGAATTTTCACACCTCCTTTGTCATTCCCATCACTACTGCTCTTGCTAGTTTCTGCTACATCTACCAAATCGGCCGGTGAGTTCTTCAAAAACCACTCGTGATTTCAGATCTCTGGAATTGTGATTCTCTTGGCAAAGTCTGCAACAAAAATTCTTCATTGAAGATGACGGCAGTCTGCAATGATATGAACATAATCTGGAGTCTATAAATAAACTATTATACTATTATTTGTATATTTAAAAAACATTATATTAAAGATTTAGAGATATATTTTTGTAGTTAGTTATTTTGATTAGAATTTTTTGATGCAAAAACACATTTCAAAAATGATATTTCTTAACATCTTTCAAATATAAATATGCTAGTTTAGCACTTTACACTTAAAAGAAAGTAAATATAAATGTGATAAATAATAGATAAATAAATATGTAGCATAGATCAATAGATTGTGTAATAACTCACCTCCTAGATTTTTTTCTGTAAATCGTTGTTATACATATTCATATCATTGAATTCATTCATGATGCAAGCTAAATGGGAAGAAATGTTGGTGGTAAGAAGAAACAATGGGAATAACTGTTGGTGGTATAGAAGAAACAATGGGTATATACAAATTTAGTGAAACTATCACTAAAACTTTAAAAAATGTATATCCTAAGATCAATTATAAAAGCCCTTCAGAGTGGAAACTACTATTATGTCAAATAATTTTTTAGAATCTTGCCATCCAAATATAGAAAAAATTATCATTGGAAAAAGGGTTTATTGTGGTGGAACAAAAAGATGCTATAAATATTTCCATTTAAAAGAATAGTAAAACCATTAAGTTTCAAATTTGATATTCAAGTTAGAAAATCAAATTACTAGTCAAACCATTGATGCCTTCAAATTAGCTCTCATTTAGCGTCGACAACTCAAAATCAACGGCCATGATGTTGGTAATTTTGAAATTTATAAGACATAGAAGCTCTCCTCTGTGCTACACAAGAGTACTAAAATAAAATTATTATTTTAAAGCGTTATACAAATTTAAAAAAGCTTTAGTTTCATAGCATAATGGATTATAGAGCATAAATTTCTTGTAGGAGATGTTTGACAGAAAACGTAAGATTTTGTGTGGAGAAACTTGTGATCAAAAGTTTGTTTCAAGATATGTTAATTTTATGCTTATGATTTCTTAGTTTTTCGTCATTGGTTGTATGCATATGGTGAGGGTTTTTCTCTATTCTTCTGTGAGAGAGAGATAGAAGATGGCAATTACAGTGGGAATTGCAATTAGAATTAGAATGAGAATGAGAGAATCTCAGTAGAAAAAGGAGAAGTTGAGAAAGCTATATTGGAGCCTCTACATTCCTCCCAACAATTCGAGAACTCTAATTCTGTACATACAATTCTATGTGATGATAGGTAATAATCTCACACCTTCTATATATGTGTTTAGTTTAATTTGACTTTGTACTGTTACCAAAGGTCTTTCTCTCTCCAAATCTCAGTTATTGTTTCTCTTAAATTATGTAGCTCTCTAAATTAGTAGAATTCAATGAAAGAAAGAGAGGAATTACGCATCATCAATATTTCTTAATTCATATTTGAATTAAGCATTATTAGTTAATTACATTTTTTTTTTTGACAAATAGTATTTTTAATAATAATTATTCTCAGTGATGATTATAATTATATACGATCAGCATAGATCTTATTATATTCTTCTATTCTATCAAATTTAATATCTTTTCAAATAAAAATAAATTAAACGAAATAAAATATCTTTATAAATAATGATTTGTTTGTTGTATATAAAATTATTTTGATATGATGTTTAATAAGTAAATTTGCTTAAAATAATATGTAATTATCTTTAATTTTTAATTTTTATGTTCTTCCAAAATAATATGTAATTATCTTAAATTTTAAATCTTAATCTTCTTCCAAAATGTTGTTTTACACAATTCATTTAATTTTGTCTATGATTAAAATAGTTTATATTAATTGTTATGTTTCAATACAATTTTTTATGTAAATATATATAATTGAATTCATATCATGTTAATATATTTTTTCTCATTTTATAATTTTTAAAAATCTTTATACGAATTCACATTTTAATTAAAATTTTTGAAGATTGATTAGATTTTATATTAATAAATAATTAAATTTAAGTTAAAATGGAAACTCTTGTTTTTTACTATATCACTAGGGAAAGGGCCTCAATCTCATAAAATGGAAAGATCAAACCTGCACTAGGACTTAAAAATTTTAATCACCCACTTATAACATAGTAGCCTATAACTAAGACTATTACTACTATTAACACGAATCTTCTAAGCATAGACATAAAAATAGTTTTTGATTAAGGTAACTACAGGGTTTTGAAGGGGCCCTGAACCCTTTACAACATAAAGCTGAGATAAAGCATTAAAACACCAACAAAAAAACAACTATTGTCAACCTAAACGACAGTTGCAAAACAAGGGCTCAACCTTGGAACAAAAATTGACAAGAGAACCCAACAAAAGATGGAGGAAAAAATAGGAAACTAGACAGCAGTCACACACCAAAAAACCCTCTAGGAACAGTCACACCAGTGTCTTCAGATACTCTTCCGACTCGTCCAACTAAATCTGCATGTTCAAGATTGACTCCTTCAAGGTAGTAAGATCTTTGGATTGGGGAGTTAGTTTCTTTTTTGTGCTTGATCTTGTCCTTGTCCTCGCGCCCATATTCTGAGTTTCCTGACTCCCGCCTTCATCGTCAATATTGATGGCTTTTTTGTCAATGTTATTCCCCTCCGGCATAGCATACAAGGCTTTGCGATTCTCAATCATAGATTTCATGCCCGTGTTACTCGTAGTTAGCAGCTTCCTAAGCATAATATTATTGTTGTTAACTTTATCCATGATTAGGGATATCTTGTTATTAATGGAATTGTTAATCTTGTATTCCAACCATTTAGTATTCTCAGTTACCTTATCATAAACATTCTCACCTTTTTTATACATGGAAGCATCATTCCTCATTTTATCAATTGTTTCCTCCAGCACATCATTCATCGCATCTAGGGCTCTGTATTTGACGCGCATGTCTTGGATGTCATAGAACGCCCACTTATCAATGTTGAACGCATAGATGGCCTTGTTTCTTATGGCTTGAAGGATGCTCATGTTTGTAACCCTTTTAGTATTGAAATATTTTTTCTGAAATGGTTTCCTCTGTAGTTTTATGAGTTTGCCAATTCTCCCCCCTCTCCGCATTAACCTCCCTAGTCGGGTTGACAGAAAGATTGGGTTCAGCCTTCTGGTTAAAGGTATTGCCAAGGGATTCCACATAGGTGTTATCATACTCATTATTCTCATGGGTTTCCTTCTCCTTACCCTCAGCTGCATTCTTAGTTAACCCTTCAATTTATGCATCTTTATCAGTTTTATCTATTTCCTCTTTTCCTTCCTCATTTTCCTTATTAGTGCCCAAATGGGTTTCCTCCATATAGCTATGAATGATAGTATTTATCAGATTGATAATCTCATCTAGAATTTCCTACTGATCAAATTTGACATAATCCCCATCAATACCTTTTCCCGCTTCCATCTTAATCTGGTTTTTCTCAGTTGAAGCAATGTCCTTTTCCCGATTCTCCATGATGCTCTGCTCACCTCTTTCAAAATCATCATCCTCAGAATAAACAATTGCATTATCATCATCTGAGATCATCCCTTCCACAACATCTAAAATGGACGGCTTAACCATAATTTTACCAGAAATATCATTTTTGGGTTTTTTGCTTGACGACGGGTTTGCCTTGTTATCAGTGCTCACAGTCTTCCGCTTCTAAGAACCCCTACACTTTGGAATCAGCTTCAGAACATGATCATGCACATAGTATGCAATGATCATAATGAAACCCTCATGGAGCACTGAGATAGCTTTAACTATGTGGTCCATGATGCTCTGGTTAAGGGAGCTCAAGAGGAAGTAGGGGAAGGAAACCCTAGATTCATGGCAGAAATGATTCACCAACACAAAGTGGAAGTTATACACTCTGGTAAATCTATCGTCTAAGGTAAAATATTCCATAATGACCCTAAGTACTGTTAGGACTATTAAAAATCTTGGCTTCTTGGTGTCCGCCTAAAAAATTTCTAAGTATTTTAGGCCTGATTTTCAGTGTCTTGTTTGTTCTTAAGGTCTAAAACCCTTGGTGTGTTTGAAACCCCAAACCCTCGTGGACTTGTTATAATTTGAAGTTACTTTTTTGAGTGACTTAAATATTTTAAGGTCATGTGCCTTTTTATCCTTGCCTTGTCTCCTAATCTCGTAATCAAGGTGGAATATTCTTAAGTGATCTGGCGACTTGGTGGGTTCTTTATCTAATCTCAGAATGATGTGGAATATACTTTAAGGATTGTGAAATTAAGCCCTGGTCGTCGATCTTGTTTTGATCAAAGTTTTATCTATGAGTCACTAGACAAAGTCAAGGTCAATGCTTTTATTCAGAGATCTAGCGAGGACCGTTGATGCAGATCTAATCGTGTGGTGTGCACTTGATCTCCAAATCAACTCAAGGGTTAAAGATATATTCAGCAACTTGGTGATTTAGACTATCTCCAAATCTCTTGTTGGAACACAATTTTGGCCGAGTAAGGTTTGGTTACATTTGGAAATTCAAAGATAGCTTTACCTCTGAATCTTTGAATAGAAGCAGGGTTAAATCAAAATTCATGAGATTAAGTCTCAGTCGTTGATGTGAAGTGCATCCTGTGGTTATCTCATGATCTCAAAATGAAATCAAGGTTAAGTAAAGTATTGTGAGACTCAGAGATTCACTTGATCTCTGGATCTCTGAATCAAAGCGTGGTCAAGTCAAGCTAGGTTAAGTTCTATTCACCGATTCAAAGATTACTTTAGTCGCAGAATCTCCAGACTTGACCAGAGTTAAGGATAACTGTTGGAGATCATGAGATTTTCTTGGTCGCTGAATCTCCAGATTGGGCCTGAGTTAAGTAATGTTTCCGAGATCAGATTTGGAAAGTTGATCAAAGAAGAAATCTAGGGCTTGTGTTGAATCGCCATAAAAATTCAAGAGGTCAAAGAAATTTTAGGGATCAGGAGATAGTGGGATCAGATGTGGACACGTTGCATATGTTAGGGCATGCTAAATGGTAAAGAGGTCTAAGGGAAGATCAAGTTGGTTTGCATCCATTAGTGGCTTTTCCTTAAGTGAAAGATGTGGGAAATATAATGCTTGATCCATTGCGCCCAGGTGACACCCAGCATTCCTGATGTCATGGTCCTAGGTCTTCAAAGGGTGATTAAAAGGACAAAAAATTTGAAAAGATCTTGTGGATGACATTTTCCTTAAGCAGGAAGTGTTCGACAGATAATGTCTCACGCAACGCGATGATATGTCACATGTCCTATTGATTTACTTTAGTATTCATTTTAGTTTATTTTGATCGAATAGTGGGTGCTGAGGCTCATAGATAAAATTGAGCAATATCTAATGTCAAATCCATCACGACATTCAACCATGTGGTCATCTCAGATCTTAGCTAATGTTGAAGGAAGGTAAAGGATGATCTAGTATTGTTTGATCCAATGGTTGTCGCTTTTACTTAAGGAGTGAGATGCATATATATAATGATAGAGGTAAAGCAACAGATTGACATGTGTCTTTCTCGATCAAGTGGGACCTGCAATTTTGTGACAGAGGGTAAAGTAAAGTTTAGGTGACTTTATTAAGATCTGATTGTCAACACTTTTCCTAAAGGTAAAGATGCATGTCAGATAGTCTTTAAGCCATTACGACAGCTTTCCATGTCGCAAGTCAAGTTCTGGGTCAGCGCCAATGGATGAGTTAAAGATAAAGCAGGTTTAGACGAATCATGTGGTGGGCGTTATTCCTAGAGCTATATATGATTACAAGATAATGGTGGAGCCATTACAACAAGGCAACACCTATCCGAATCTGATTGTAGTGACCGAGAAACTTAAATTTCATCTATGGATATGTTTTGAACCGTAAAAAGGTTTCAGTCTGAGTCATGGATAGTGGGTTTCCATGCCAAGACTAGCTATTTTAACCATTTTTCAAATTTTCATATTTTTCCTGGGGTTTTCGGCCATGGTTGCATGTTGTAGACTTATATGGAGTGGCTTGAAGTCTTCTTTTTCCTTAGATTGACTTTAATGATGTTGTTTGAGTGGCTGGGGATGTTTTTTATGGTCCTAGTAGCTTTTATTGCGGCATGGTGGTCTTGTATGGCTTATGGTCTACTTCCTATTTTGGGATTCATTTGCACATGCCATGACTGTTCTACATTTAAGATTGTTTATTTCTTGTGGCCTAATGGGTGATGTCTCAGATCATATCTTTTTTATAATCTTTTGGAGAAAGATCAACTGGAAAAAGAAAGACTGCATTAATTTCTGAGAAGGATTGTTGTTAGGCGATCCTCTCCTAGGGTTTCCTTCTCCTATAAGTCTCTTTCTTTTCTTAGTGTGAAGGGTTCAGAATTTTTTACCCTAAATATTGGCTCAAGAGTTTTAGTTCTAGGGATATAGAAGATTCATGTTAGAATGTATTGAAAATAGATATAAGGTTCTTGTAATCTTTTGCACATTATTGAATGGTGTATTTATTCAGTCAAATTGATACAGAATTTTGACTCATCATACTTAATATAAGTATTTCTCAGTTATAGGTCTCTCCTTGGTGTTCACCTTATGAGTTTTGGATCTTGGGTTTCATTACATAGAATTTCTCTGTGTATATGTTATATTCCTTAGTTTTGATCTAGGGTCAAATTGAATATGATTTGGATATAACATAGATTCATTCGGTGTATCTATAGAAGGATCTTGTAAGAAGTGTATGGTCTGAGTTGCTTGTGTTTATGGCTACGAGTCTTTGCCAATAGGTTAGTTTCTATTTTTAGTATTTGCATTGAAGTACTGCCCAATAGATAAGGCATTAATCAAGAACTAGCTTATTTGTTTGTTGATATATGTCTTATTTGGTTTGACAATATTCTGCAAATTTACATCAAAAAAATTACTAAGTCCTTTCATATTCCTAGGGATGTTGGTTGTATGTCTTACATGGTAATGGAGAGTCAATGAATGTATGGTTCACATTCAGTACTTTCTTATCATTATCTATTTTTGTAATCCAGAGTTTAAGGAGTTATAAAGAGTTAAGTGTTATATAGATTAGGTGTAGCTGCCTTGGTTTAATAGAGCCAAAAGTGCAGAGGGAAGTCTTTTCCCTATTGTTGGTTCAGTTATCTTTCATATTTTGCATACTTGGAGCTAACCAATCCTAACAGCAGTCTCAAGGTATATTGGTTTCTTTTCAAAGTGTAACAGTTTCAAGCACCAATAAAATGGAGACTTTGTTGGGGACAAAGGTCTAATAGTCTTGTCAAACATTTCAAAGAATCTCTGGTGTTTTATTGTTCATATCATTTTCCCATCTGAGCCACCAACAAAATTGTGACTATGCTAGGGAGAGAGCAGTATATTAGCATAAGTGACCAGTAAGTTGACCATTGGAAGTATAGAGTTATCTTATTCTTATCCTTTGTCTTGTGTGTTCCCTTATTGCAATATTCATCTTGGTTAGTGTTGTATTTTCCCAAATTTTTTTTGGTGGAAACTCTAAGAAATCTCAACAGCAGTGCTGAGTAACAAGTACTATCTTATACACACTTTATCAATATGAGTAATAGAATACCAGATCTTGGGTAAGAAGAAATCTTGAAGACAAGTTGGAAGATGGAGGTCCAACTACCTCTAATATTGATCAGCCAAGGAAAGGAAAGAAGAATAGAAGAGTCCCTCAAAATGAGAGACAAGAGGATAAGAGTAGAGAACACAAGCGAATCCATCACAGTCATGAAGTAAATGTCTTAGAATATGAATAGGCTGCATATTTGGGATTGGGTTCTTATGAAGGCTATCATTCTCCTAGTGAAAAATAAGTTTCAGAATATGATACTACTCTCCCTAATTCTCATAATGTGGTAGAAGAGATTGTTGAATTGGATAGGAGAATCCAGGAGAAGATTCCCATTAGACAAAGAAGAGAAAAGGAAAGGGAAAATAAGATCAGACAAGATCCAATTATGCGTGAACCTGGTGAAAATGAACTATGTTGAAGGACCTGAGAAAATTGAAGACAAACCTATCATCCAACAAGTTCATTTTACTCAAGATCCTAAGAATAAGGAGAAGCATAAGGTGACAAGAGTCCAAATAGATGAACCTTTGAATCCCAAGGCTCCATTAGATTGAATGTCTAAATTGGACACTGATTTAGAAAGGGCTAGAATGGAGAAAGAAATCATAGCTAAAGATATTTAAAATGTAGAGCTAGAGGTTGTTGCTTTAGAAATGAAGAGGAAGGTTGATTTTCTTAGACAAACAACTAGGACATCTCCTACTAGTGCTGAGGTAGCTACAATATCATATGTCAGGGCATCTACCTCTCAAATTAACAATCCTTTTCAAAGGAGACCGACTCATACAGAAAGGTACAAAAAATTTTATTTCCTTAATATTTATGGTTACCCAAATGTAGTCTCAAATGAGATTAGAGATAAACTTCCCAAGTTTTCTATAAATAATGTTATTACTTGTGAGGAGCATATAAAAAAATTTATTGATATGATGGATGACTATGAAATTATGCATGAGGATGTATTAATGAAACTCTTTGTTCAATTCTTAGTTAAGGATGCTAGGGATTGGTTTAGGGGGTTACCTTATGGATTTGTGGGTCTATGTATGAACTATAATATTTATTTAAGGAGAATTATGGTGATAAGACCAATGAGCGATTTATGTTAAATGGATTCAATAATATTAAAAAGAATCAAAATGACCTGATGTTTCTGAATTCAATGTGAGATTTCAAAGAGCCATGCATAAAAAATTTCAATTTATGAGGCTTGATGATAAAGTTTACATTGCCACCTATCTGAATGCATTTGACTCTAAGATGGACAACCTCCTTCGAGACAAGAATCCTAAAAAATCTTAGAGATGCTTATAAGATAGCAATGAACATTGAAATTAATAGGAGAGTATCAAGGAAATTGGGTAGAGGAGAGGATTGGAAGCCTACTAGAATGGAGTAAAGTGGAATTTCTAATGTTAAGAATAAAGATGAAGTTAACATGAAGCACATTCTAAATGCCATAAAAGATTTGAAGCCTGGAGAAAATAAGAATGTTAGAGCTCCAAATAATGATAGCAAGACATTTGTCAAAAAATTTAATAGGCAGCCAAGAATGAAAAAATATACTACCTAGTGGAAAGATGGGAAGACTATTCTCTCACAAGGGAAAGACAACCCTAGTGATAGGACCCTTGATCCTTTGCAAAGAAACTCTGTCAATATGTATGATGATGTTTCATGGTGCACATTTTGTCAATCTCCACACATTCCTGATTATTATGCAGTTGCCTTGAATATATCTGCAAATAAAGCACAACAAGAAAGGGAGGAGGAGGATAAATTGTATAATGACAGTGGTTGTGCAATGACTTGTTCACATTTGAGGAGTGAAGAATAATCTGATGAGAAAACTGAAAATCTAGGTTTAGTTTCATCTGATGAAGAAGAATAAATTAATGATATAAGGTGTACTGCTATAAGGGGTAAGGATGCTTTTGTGGTAAGAAGACCTTCACATGAAGAGATTGCACACATTGCTATAGACATGGTTACTCAAGCAAGGAGTAACTATAACTTGAAAAATAGGACAGTTGGTAATACAGATTGCAAACCAGCTGGTATGTTTATTAAAGAAACAAGAGCAGACACAAGGAAAAGAAAAAATTATTAAAGGTATTAAGAAAATAAAGGTTAGAAAGGAAGATAATCCTAATGGTCCAAATTTTGTCCACAAGGTAAAAGGAAAAATGCCAGAGATAAATATTGGTTCTTCCCAAAAGGATAATAAAAGGAATTAGCCTATCTTGGTAACTCAAGTTGAGGAGGGAAATGTTATCACTTTTAGACAAGATATCTCTGATATAAAATACATCCTTGTTGATATGGGGAAATTTTTATCACAAATCACTGTCAATGTTCCACATTTGGAAATGATGAGGATTTAGGAACATAAAGAAAATACTTTGACATGGGTTAATAGTATTTTTTCTACCAGAATTCAGATGCAAGAAAGGAGTGAGAAAATGAGAAATATAAAAGATAAACCTAATAACAAGGGGAAAGAATCAGAAGAAATTGTTTCAAAAATCCCTCACGGTTTTCTTGAACACAAATCATGTGAGCACTCCTTTGGGAGCGGTGGATCCCTTTTTCTGAACTTTAGTCATAAATGGTAAGAGGCTAAAATTGCATGATAGATTTAGGAGCGTCTAACACTGTCATGCCTGCAAAAATAATGAAGTCAATGGGACTGCATGTTGTTTCTCCTCATGGGAGATGCCAAGAAATGGACTCTTGAGAGGTTCCTGTCATATGTACTATCAAAGATTTTCCTTATAGACTAGTTGCATGTCTAGAGAAGATGATAACAATGAGTGTCTTAGTTGTGGATATTCCTCCCCAGTATGGAATGTTATTATCAAGAAAATGGATTGCTTCAATGGGAGGAAGTATTGAATGTGACCTATCATTTGCAAATTTTGATATTGCTGCTAAAAATGTTAAGGTATCCAGGGAAACTAGAACTCTTCACATGATTGAGGAAAGTGAGGATTATAATATGAATTGTTTCTTGGACACTGATATTGTATCCCTTCAAGTGCAAGTTGGGAACATTGAAGGAGAAAGTCAGTATATGTTATTATTTGAAGAGAAGGATAGCCTGGTAGGAAAAAATGACTTGTGGACTATGTACTTTGATGGTGCAAGCTCAAAAGAAGGAGTTGGTGTAGGAGTTTGGTTTATAGATCCTAGTAGTAAAACCTTCAAATTCTCATTCACTTTGTTGTTCAACTGTACTAATAATGTTGCAAAGTATGAGGCTTTACTAATTGGATTAAGGTTCTCTTCAAGATGCAATATAAAAAAATCTCAGAGTGATTGGTGATTCCGAGTTAGTAATTTCTAATAAAAGATCTAAATATGCTTCAAATAATCAGAGATTAAAGTAGTATAGAAGTGTTGTTTGGGATGAAGTTGAAAAATTTGATGCTATTGGCATTGATTGGATGCATAGAGGGAAAAAAAAATGGAATACTTTCTGGCCAATATTGCATTGAGACTAGAAGATATTACTTTTTCAAGAATCTCTAAGATAGAGGTTCAAACTAGGCCATTCATCCCAGACAATGTTGAAAGTTGGTAGGTTTTTGAAGATGACTTGGATATCTTGAGATTCTTGTATTGTGAATCAGACTTTGGGAATAAAGAGATGGATTTTAGTGGGTATGTAGAAATTATGGATGGTAGAGATACTATTTTTGGTAAAGATGTCTTGCAGCTAAAATTAAACAAGGTTCCAAAAGGATTGGTTGTGCTTGAGAAAGCTTTTGACAATAAGGACAAGCCTTTTTCTACAAGGACTGTGAACAAGCCCGAGGACTTAAAAGAAGTCAACTTAGGGATAGATGAAGCTCCAAATAAGGTCTATATTGGTAAAAAAATTGTCTCCTAAGCTTAAATGGTTGTTATTTGATCTTCTCAAAAAGTATGATCATATCTTTTCATGGTCTTATGATTATTTAAAGGCATACAGAGAAGATCTCTTCCAACATGATATTCCTTTAAAGGAAGGCACAAAGCCTTTCAGACAGAAGTTAAGGCCTGTCAATACCACCTAAGGACCCAAGTATTAGGAGGAATTAAAAAGGATGATGGATTCTCGAATAATCAAGCCAATAAGACAATCAACATGGGTATCAAATTTGGTACCAGTAAGAAATAAAAATGGTGATATCAGGCTTTGTGTAGACTTTAGGAATTTAAATATCAATTCATTAAAGAACAATTATGGATTGCCTAATATGGAAGATGTGCTACAAAGAGTCACTGGATCGGAATTGATGTCTATGTTGGATGATTTTTTAGGGTATAATCATCTCATGGTAAAGGAATCAGAGAAATTCAAGACTGCATTCACCACACCCTGGGGAACTTATGTATATGTCAGAATGCATTTTGGCTTCACAAATGATGGGGAAACATTTTAGAGAGCCATGGATTTGGAATTTGCAAATTTCATAAATAAGTTCCTAGTAGTCTACCAAGATGATCTTACTGCTTATTCAGCAAAATAAGATCAACAATGTGATCATCTTGAGAAGATTTTTGTAAGAGCATTGGAGTATGGGGTTTATTTTAACCCAGAAAAGTGTGTATTTGGGGTGAAAGAGGGAAACATTTTAGGGCACATTGTATCTAAGGATGGAGTTAGATTTGACCTTGAAAGGGTAGATGCAATTGACAAGATCCCTCAACCCAAGAATGTCAAGGGTATTCAATCTTTCTTTGGACAGGTAAATTTCTTGAGGAAATTTTTTACTAACTTTGCAGAAACCAATATTCCAATCTCAAGGATAATGAAAAGGGGAGAAAAATTAGATTGGAATAAAGAAGCATGCAAAGGATATTTAGATATCAATTAGGCTATTAAAATTGATCCTGTGTTAAGAACCCTAGATTATGGTAAGCCTTTGTAGATATTTTCATTTGCTTCATACAAAATTGTTGTTGTAGCATTGTTACAAAAGAATTCAGAGGGATTTGAGTAGCCCATCTCCTTTTTCAGTAAGTCTTTACAAGCAGCAAAGATGGAGTATGATATAATGGAGAAGTAGGCCTATGCTTTTGTCAAACCTATCAAAGCTTTTAGGTGCTATTTGGTAGGAGCGACTATGATTGCTTATGTGAATAGTGTTGTTGTAAAAGAGATTTTAGTCCAACAAGAAGTTTCAGGGAGGAGGGGATGGATAAACAAGATCCAAGAGTTCAATATTCATATTAAAAAATTGGTTAGAGGCCTAGGACTTGCAAAACTTATGGCTCAGAGAAATCTGGATGCGAATCATATAGATGTGCTAGAAGAAAATCAAAGGCCTTATATTTATGATATAGATTGTAGTGATTGGTATAAGGACATTATTGGATACCTGTAGAAGATGATACTACCCCCTAACATGGATGAAAATAGGAGGAGGAAAGTCAAGTTTCATGATATGAAGTATGCTATAATTCAAGGTCAATTGTGGTGGAGGAGAAATGAAGGAGTATTTATCAAATGTGTAGATTATGACATATCTAGAAACCTGCTAGAACAAATGCATAATGGTACATGTGGGGGCCATTACATGGCTAATAATACCATGCACAAGATTTTTAGATCTAGTTTTTGGTGGCCTAGTATCTTCAAGTATGCCCACAAATATGTTAAAATATGTGATGCTTGCCAAAGATTTGCAGGTAAGCTTAAATTTAGTGGGAACTTGTCTTTGAAGCCTATTCTAGTTGATGCACCTTTTCAAAAATGGGTAATGCATTTCATTGGTGAGATCCCAAAAAATTCTAGTGGGGGTTATTCATGGCTCTTAGTAGCAAATCATTATTTTACCAAGTGGGTTGAAGAAATCCCAGCTAAAAGAGCTACTAGTAAGATTGTGATTGATTTCATGTTGCAGAATATCTTAACTAGATTTGGTTGCCCAGAGACTATTGTGGTAGACAATGCAATTTTTTTTAGATCAGTAGAATTTAATTATTTCTGCCAGTAGTATGGGATCCAAGTCTCTTACTCATCCCCATATCATCCACAAGGGAATGGTCAGGTTGAATCTTGTAACAAGAGTTTGATTAAAATTATGAAAAGAGTGTTGGATAAGAACAAGAAAGCTTGGGATTCAAAGTTAAAGTATTAAGTGTGGGTTGATAGAGTGATAGTGAAGAAGGCCATTGGTTGTGTGCCTTTTGATTTGGTATATGGAATTCATGCTAGGTTGCCTCAAAACAACATGTTGCAGATGTTAAAACTTGTCTAGGAATATGATGATGATTTACATGATGAGACGATAATCATAATGGATGATTTGATACAACTAGATGAATCAAGAAGGGATGCACGTGATAGAAATGTTAAGCTACATTTGCAATGTAATAAATTGTTTGACAAGAGAACCATTGTTAGAGGTTCTGAAGCTGATGATTTAGCCTTGATGTCGAATGAAAGACTTGAGGATAAAGGAAAACATGGTAAGTTTTATCCTAACTGGCTTGGAACATACATAATTTATAGTAAATGGGGTTTTGATTCTTAAATTCTCAAATATTTGATTGTAAATACTCCGGAACTACCAGTTTATGGACAGTTTCTAAAATTCTACTTCTCTTGAAGTCTCAAATCCATGAACAATAGGTTGTAAGTAGGTTTTGTGTAGTTTAGGGTGTGTGGTTTAGGTTAGTTTCTTTTCGGTAGGTGGTCTTCTTTTCTCCTTGAGTTTCTAGATTATGGTCATGCCTGCAACAGACATACCTCCCTAGTCAGAGCCACTGTTAGGACTATTAAAAATATTGGCTTCTTGGTGTCCTCCTAAAAATTTTCTAAGTGTTTCAGTCCTAGCTTTAGTGTCTAGTCTGTTCTTAAGGTTTGAAACCCTTGGTGTGTTTGAAACCCAAAACCCTCATGGACTTGTTATAATTTGAAGTTACTTTATCGAGTGACTTAAATATTTTAAGGTCATGTGCCTTTTTATCCTTGCCTTGTCTGCTAATCTCGTAATTAGGGTGGAATATTCTTAAGTGATCTGGCGACTTGATGGGTTCTTTATCTTTTAATCTCATAATGATATAGAATATTCTTAAAGGATTGTGAGATTAAGCCCTAGTTGTCATTCTTTTTTTGATCGAAGGGTTATCTATGAGTCGCTAGACAAAGTCAAGGTCAACGCTTTTATACAGAGATCTGGCGAGGATCATTGATGCAGATCTAATTGTGTGGTGTGTGCTTGATCTTTGAATCAACTCAAGGGTTAAAGATATATTCTGAGACTTGGAGATTTAGTCTATCTCCACATCTCTAGTTGGAACCCAAGATTGGCCAAGTTAAGTTTGGTTACATTTGGCAATTTAGAGATAGATTTATCTCCGAATCTCTAAATAGAAGAAGGGTTAAGTCAAAAATCATGAGATTAAGTCTCGATCATTGATGCGAAGTGGATCCTATGGTTATCTCGTGATCTCCAAATGAAATCAAGTTTAAGTAAAGTATTATGAGACTCGGAGATTCACTTCATCTCTGGATCTCCAAATAGAAGCATGGTCAAGTCAAGTTAATTTAAGTTCTATTCAAAGATTGCTTTATTCGTTGAAACTCAAGACTTGACCCGAGTTAAGGATAACTACTAGAAATCATGAGATTTTCTTGGTTTTTGAATCTCCAGATTGGGACCAAGTTAAGTAATGTTTCTGCGATCAAATCTAGACCGTTGATTAGAGAAGAAATATAGGACTTGCACTGAATCACAAGAAAAAGTCAAAAGGTCAAAGAAATTTCAATGATCAAGAGATAGTGGGATCAGATGCAAACAAGTGGCATATGGTAGGGCATGCTAAATAGTTAGAGGTTTAAAGGTAGATCAAGTTTGTTTTCATCCAACAGTGGGTGCTTTTCCTGAAGAGAAATATGTGGGAAAGATAATGCTTGAGCCATTGCGCCTAGGTGACGCGTAGAATTTCTGATGTCATGGTATTGGGTCTTCAAAAGGTGATTAAAAGGACAACAAGTTTGAAAAGATCTTGTGGATGATGTTTTTCCTTAAGGAGGAAGTGTTTGACAAATAATGTTTGAGGCAACACGATGACATGTCACCTGTCCCGCTGAGTTACTTTAGTCTACATTTTATTTTATTCTTATTTAACGACGGGTGCTGAGGCTCATTGATAAAATTGAAAGACATCTAATGTCAAATCCATCACACCATTCTGCCATGTGGTCATCTAAAATCTTAGTTAATGTTGAAGGATGGTAAAGGATGATCTAGTATTGTTTTGATCTAATGGTTATCACTTTTCCTTAAGGAGCTAGATGCATATATATAATGATAGAGGTAAAACGATGAATTAACATGTTTATTTCCCGGTAAGGTGGGACCTTCAGTTTCATGGTCGAGGGTAAAGTAACGTTCAGGTGAGTCTATTAAGATCTAATAGTCAACACTTTGCCTAAAGGTAAATATCCTTGTCAGATAGTCTTTAAGTCATTACGATAGCTTTCCATGTTGCAGGTCAAGTTCTAGGTAAGTGCCAATGGATGATTTAAAGATAAAGTAGGCTCAGATAGATCATGTGGTGGGTGTTATGCCTAGAGATAGATATGATCATAAGATAATTGCAGAGCCATTGTGATGAGGTGACACCTGTCCAAATTTGATTATAGTGCCTGGGTAACTTAAAGTTCATCTACGGATGTGTTTTAGACCATGAAAAGGTTTCAATCTGAGATGGCAATAGTCAATTACTAAGCCAAGACTAGCTGTTTTAAGCATTTTTCAAAATTTCAAATGTTTTCTTGGAGTTTCCTCCCATGGTTGCATGTTGCAGAATTACCGAGAGTGGCTCAAGGTCTTCTTTGTCCTTGGATCGACTTTAATGGTGCCATTTGAGTGGTTGGGGATGTTTTCTATGGTCTTGGTAGCTTTTATTGTGGCATGGTGGTCTTGTATGGATTTTGGTCTACTTCCTATTTTGGGATTTCTTTGCCTATGTCGTGATTGTTCTATATTTAAGATTGTTTTTTTCTTGAGGCCTAATGGGTGATGTCTCAGATCATATCTTTTTGATAATATTTTGGAGAAAGATCAACTAGAAAGAGGACTGCATTAATTTTTGAGAAGGACTGTTTTCATATGATCCTCTCCTAGGGTTTCCTTCTCCTATAAGTCTCTTTCTTTTCTCGGGGTGAAGGGTTCATAATTTTTTACCCTAAATTTTGGCTCAAGAGTTTTAGTTCCAGGGATATAGCAAATTCATGTGTTATACTGTATTGAAAATAGATAGAAGGTTCTTGTAACATTTTGCATATTATTAAATGGTGTATTTATTAAGTCATATTGATATATCTAACTTTGACTCATGATACTTGATATAATTATTTCTTAGGTCTCTCCTTGGTGTTCACCTAATGATTTTTGGATCTTCGCTTTCATTAAATAGAATTTATCTGTGTATATGTTCTATTCCTTAGTTTTGATCTAAGGTTAAATTGAATATGCTTTGGGTATAACATAGATTCATTTGGTGTATCTATAGAAGGATATTGTAAGAAGTGTATGGTCTGAGTTGCTTATGTTTATGTCTATGCATCTTTTCCAATAGGTTAGTTTCTATTTTTAGTATTTGCATTGAAGTATTGCTCAATGGATAAGGCACTGATCAAGAACAAGCATATTTGCTTGCTGATATATGTTTGACCTGGTTTGGCTATATTCTGTAAATTTACATAAAAAAAATTACTAAGTTCTTTCATATTCTTAGGGTTGTTGGTTGTATTTCTTACATGGTAATGGAGAGTTAATGAATGTCTGGTTAGCATTCAGTACTTTCTTATCATTATTTGTTGTTTTAATTTTAGAGTATAAGGAGTTGTAAAGAGTTAAGTGTTATCTCGATTAGGTGTACTCTCCATGGTTTAACAGAGCCAAAAGTGCAGAGGGAAGTCTTGTCCCTATACTTGGTCCAGTTATCTTGCAGAGCTCTCATACTTGGAGCTAACTATTCCTAACATCAATCTCAAGGTATATTGGTTGCTTTTCAAAGCATAACAGTTTCAAATACCAACAAGCACTTTAGCCCAGATTAGCTTAATATTATTCATGTTCACAAAATTGACATTTCCTTTCACAAGTAGAGCTTTTTCCTCGTCAGTCTTGGGGAAATCCTTGTAAGCCTTGCTCCCATTTTTTTTATCATTTGTGAAGTTTATTCCCTCAAGGGGAAAACCTATAATTTCAGCAATAATCTCAAGAGTTAGAGGGTAAGATTTACCCACAAGATAAACTTGCCCATTCTCCCAACCCAGTACAAACTGTCTAGTTATCACTTTTTCATTGCCATGCAGCCATCTGAGGTACTTAGTGACTCTTCCTTTCTTAATTTTTTTCCAAAGCTCCTAAACCTGATTGCATTTACACTTAGTTGGTTCTTCCCACTTGAGGTCATCTCGCATCTCTTCTTCTCCTTTCATGCAACTATTCTCTAAGGTGCTATAGCTTTGATTTCTTTCAAAATAATTTGACTTCGTACTTCTGTATCTAAATTCGCTACAGAAAAAATAAGAAATTTCTATATCCAGCTTCATTTTAGTTACCCACAAAGCATGTGTGACAAGACAAGTATTAACTCCACTGCACACCACTTGCTAGTTCAGCTTAAAATTACTCACGCTTGGATTCATATCATGTCCTGTCATCATTATAACTAATAATTCACTCTTTTTGATTTTTCTTTTCATGATTAATGAGATTATTAATATCATCATGTTAATATTTTGTTGCATTTGACTTTCTGATGATGTCAATCTTAACCCCTTTGTTAGCCAACCCATCCACGACCTCGTTAGCTTCGCTATAGTTATGGGTTACATGAAAACTATCAAATTTTGAGGCAATGTCATTGATCTTCTCTATAATGTGATCAATAGTCCACGAAGGTCTACTTAGGCCTTTGATATTGTTAATAATGTTTAGGGAGTCTCCCTCCAACCATACTTTTTACACCCCATCTCACCTGCCATCATTATAGTGTTAAGGGAAGCCAAAGCTTCAGTGAGCTATAATTGGAATGAATTCCCATAGGGATAGCCACTACTCCCACATAGTTTCCCCTCCCATCTCTGATAATTCCACCTTCTCCTGCAATACCAATATTACCTTTTGCGGCCCCATCAAAGTTTGCTTTGACCCATTCCTCAGGAGGGGAAGACCATCGGGCATAGGCTCTAGGATGAGGAGTAGAAATAGAAGAAGAATTGAATTGCCAATTTATGATATCTTCCAAATGTTGTGGGGAATAGATGATCTCAAGATTGTCATAAACCATTAATTTAAAGTTCTCCTCCAGGAGTCAACAGATATGATTACTAACTACCTCAGGTTTAGAAAATTTCTCGTTGGAGACCTTGTTGTTTCTTTCCTTCTAGATCCACCAGTAGAAATGAGGGAGAAGAGGTTTCCAAAATTCTTTTGCTAAGTTATTAGATAACATGAAGCTCCATTGTTTTTGTAACGCCCCTCCAGGGAACCCAAGAGGATTTTTAACCTAAACATGATACTATGTTTGCAGAATATTTTTTTTTCAAAGTTTACAAACAAGAACATACATTAAAGTGGAAGCAATTACCATTTACTTACATGACAAAAACAAGCATAGATTACAAAACTTGAGGGTTCCATGACGTATAATTACGTAAGACTAAAATCAATGAGATAACTACAACAAAAGATTACTCATCGATAAAATAGATTACATAACTACATCAAAGATATAATTACAAGATTACAACTGATACCCTCAAGTATACATCAAACCTACATCCTCTATAGATGTTCCAGGGTATGTTGTAATTATTTAATTACAATAAGATTACAGTTATCCAAAGTCAAGTATCACATGTCATACAATAAATAATTTATAATAAAAAAATGATAAGACCAAAATCTCCATCAGAGTAAGATAAGTAGAACATAACCAAGGTACATCCAGCACTGGCACACATATGTGGAATCTCAAAATGGTAAAGAATCACTACAAATCATACATGTGGAACTATAATAGTCCACCCCACCATGCTAGGGAGATAAAAAGCAGACCCCACTCAGATATCAAACCAATATAAAGGATCATCTGAGTAAGGGGATCCTAAAAGCTCACTAATCTCAAGGTGTACAAATAAAGCTATGAGGAATGACTCACTAAACAAGAGGAAACTGACACACATAGGAAACCTAGACTGTGTATAGGAAGGTGTCATCATATACCTCTAACCCTTAAGTCTCACCCTGGAAATCTCTCAGCACCCGACACTTAAGTGACCATATACGGTATCAATGACTTCTCGCACAGATGAAGTCATTAACTATGCCAGACTCACACCTTGCAAGGTGCCAAGCATCTTCTCAACACTCCATCTTAGCCTATACAAGCACTCAAGCATGTGGGAGGCCCTTATATTATTAATTCATTTTAAGTCTCTCAATGTGTTTAATGTAATCACTGGATTAAGAGACTTGCAAAACTTATCCTAGCAACCACTTGTGGGCCCTGACACATTATTGCATGCCACCCCCTACTACACATCTAGATAACCTACCCTAGGCTCAGTGACCACACATACTGATCTAGAATTGGTATAAAAAATAAAATCCCAAAATCTAGTTCCTCTCAACATCAAGAATGAGCAAATATAAGCACAACTCACAATACACATTAACATCAACTGAACCACATTAAGGATTGGGTGTCAAAGGATCAAATCATAATCATAATCAGGATGCAACATAGAAAACACATCCCAAAGCCTCTGGACTTTTCTAAGGCAAATCTAATTCCCGAACCCCAAACATAATGAAAACAAGTTCATAGACATGCATATAACACTCACACCAAATAGATCTAGTTTCTAATAATATCCTGACATAAATGTGGCTAACATGAGCAATTCAATAATGAATTCTAGAATCTATTCTCTAGATTATATCCATAAATAGAATAACTATACAATAGGCACTAAATTTCTAATTAGATATTCCACAATTAAAATATTACAAAACTATGATCCTTTAGAATTGATTATAAAGAAAATCCTATTTAAATTTAAAAGGAAAGTAATGATAATTAACATATTTAATACTATTTTAAACTATTAACTATGAACACTAATAAATTAATTTTTAAATGTTAATAATTAATATTAATAAAGTATTATTATTAAAATTTAAAGTAAATCAAAATTTAATAAATTACATATAATAATTTTAAACCAAACTAAATAACAAAACTTACTGATCTAAATATAATACAAATTTAAATTTAAAAACAACTAAATACAAAATTAATAATTTAAGTTAAATATAATTTAAAACAAAATTATAAAAAAAAATAAGTAATATTGGGGGGTCTCCTGGTCCCCACCCCCATCCCAAAGGTGGCGCGGCAGGTCTGCCTCGGCAGACACGCTATCTTGGCAGCCTATGCTACCTTGGTAGTTGCACTACCTTGGCAGGCCCGCTGCCTGGGTAGCATGGGGAAAAAGGTGGCACGTGGGAGGTGGGTGGTCCCCACCGCCCCCCACCAAAACAATTTTTTTCAATTAAATTTTTTTTTAAAAAACCTTTTTTGAATTTCATTTTTTCTGTCTTTGTTTTCTGTTTTGTATTATAT
>MU225325.1:2672225-2689415 GCA_018584345.1 Thuja plicata | reverse complement strand
TATATATATATATATATATTACTGGTTTTTTTTTTAAAAACACTGTGTTTTGTTTGAGAAACCAACAAGCAACATATTTTTTAAAATTTAATTTCTAAAGAGATTTTAAGGAAAGAGAAGCAACATTTTTTATAAATGAATTTATATCAACGTATGTATTTTTGTTTTCTCTAAGTTTTGGATGAAGATCGATTTCCTTTTCTAAATGAGATTTTTATAATTTAATTAACAAAATCAATTCCATACAACACTATCAATTTCAACCAAAACCTAAGCAGTTCGTATTCTATTTTCTAGGGTTTAATTTCTATAATTAAAACCCTAGTTTTACTATCCTTCTAGAATGATTCAAAAACATTATCGAAGGCCCTAATGCACAAACAGAAATCTTAACTACACTAATCATTACACCTAATTTTCTTGTTTTATTCAACCACAAAGACACAAAACTTTAGGGAACAAAATAAAGTAAGTGGGTATTCAAACCCTACCTCAACCACCAAGATTATGCACTGAAGGATCTGAAGCCGAGAGTCCCGATCATTCTCCGATTTGATCTATGTAACTGAATTCGAGAGAAAAATCCGTGCAATGATGCTTTTCAAAATCTAATCCAAAAGAAACTCCAAGAAATTTTTTTTCAACCCAATGACAACAAAATTTCCAGAGTTCTCCAAACTTGCATCAAAAACCTGTGGGTAACTACTCAAATGAAAAAAAATGACTTCATAAAGCCTCAAACCCTAATTTTTCAATAAAATAGAGAAAGCACCCAACTTTCCTTCTTTTCAATTTTTGAGAGAAAAACATTCGTAAATAAAATTAAAATCCTCTTTAATTAAAATTTCATCTAAATTGATTTTCAGAAAAAGGAAGAAAAACAACTTCCCCAAAAAATATGATTATTCCTTTATTTAAATGCAAAATATATTAAATATATTCACAAAATCAAAATCTTTTATCCATTTAAAATTGAATTAAAATTTTAATTTATATTTAGTAATTCAAAGTTGAAAATAAATACTTATTTAAAATTAATACTCTAAAATTGCATTTTAACTTATTTAAATAATTAAACATAGATATTCAATTAATCATATTAATTAATACCTTACATTTAACATTTGAATAATTTCAACACACACATGAACATGATTATAATTAATTTGATAATTAATTAAATTTTAATAAGAAAATAGTAACACTCAAACAGAGGACAAACGAAACATAGCACAAACATAACATCTAAGAGGTAACCCTGAACTCACATCCCTTGGATGAATTCAGGTAGGGTAGGCTAACTGATTCTTGTCCAATCCTAGGAAAATTAGGTTTAGGTTAGGGTTTTGGGTCTGATTGCTAACTCCCCTCTCTACTAATTGAGATGTACTATGGGCATGCTCACTCCTGCCAATTCAGGGAAGACGATGCCTTGTACCTCCAAACCTGTCACAACAAGATCACACATGTACATCCACAAGATATCATAGAAAACAAATATAGGGATCGGTCAAATGAGTGGATCTCGCAAATGGAAGTAACTATGTCTTTGTCCTCTGCCACACCAAACATGGTATACATACATAAACATGTAACCTAACCATACACATGCAAGTATGGGATAAGTACTCAAACATCTAGTATAATGCATAAGCAATAATCATCATGAAACCTCATCTATTTACAACACATGATATAGAATTATAAATCCATACATAATTAGCTAACTGAGAAAGTATATCAACATAGTGCAAAAGAATCTGGCATAACAACTTGAAACAATAGCCTAAAAGAGTACGGCCCTAAAAATTGAAAGCAACCTAGGAGTAGGTATTACATCCTCCCCCTAAAAATAGGCTTACTCCTGGAAGCCTACACTAAGGGTAGAGATTTAGATCTCTCAACACAAAGCATCCTAATGAGTCACAAAAAAAACTCATTGTGTGGATCCCATAGGACCCTTCCCAGCTCTCTGATTCGACCACTAAGGATCATTCCCTATCATAGGAATGTGAAATCTAGTCATCGGTCCTCTATTCACAAATTGACTCATAGTAGCATGATACACAAATGGATGGAAATCAAAGGTTTCATACGCTCCATGAGATCCACCAGCATTACCAACTGTAGGATCAGAACCTCCTGGCCTTTGTCTTGATAACTAAGATGCACTCTAACTACAGTTGGCCACAATGTGACCAAAATATCAATGTGAAAAACAACCTCCTCTACCACCACCTCCTCTAATATAAGGTGCACTAAACTACTGATAACTCCCTCTGCTAACACTATGTTGTGCACTCTATATAGGCAGACTAGAATGATCACACTTGAAGTGATAACTATTGCAGAAGCTCTTAGAATGAGAACCACCCCCCTGACTAGGAGAAATGAATCCCCCCTGCTGCTGGGATTGATTACCTTTCAAAAAGGTAGAAGGACCCATGGAATTTCCATCTCCTCGAGACTGATTACCTCGGGAAGCAAAAGTAGGACCACTAGACTAAAGTCCCAACTCACTACCAAGCCCCAAAGATAGATTCACCTCTACAAGGGTAGCTTTGATGACCGCAACCCCTAGGGTAGTAGGCTCAAAGATCTTAACTCCAACAATGATGATTTCATTAAGCCCCCTAATGAAGTGCTAAATCATGAGGGTTGAATCCTTCCCAAGCCCAACATACTACTTGAGCTCAAAGAAATGACACTCAAACTCCTTTATTGTCATAGTCAACTGACGAAGATTATGGAACTCATCTTCTCGCAGCTGCCTCTACTAATCTGATAGGAAGCACTCTCATAAGTTTTCATGGAAGAAATCCCAAGTGACAGTATCCATGTGAAGCCCTAACTTCTTCTCCTCGATTTTCCACCAAACTGCCACAAAGTGAGAGAGTTTCATAATTTCATATCTAGCCTTAGTATTACTACTAAAGGGGTGCATAGAAAAACATCTCTCCAATGTAATAAGCCAAGTCTCTTCCTGTGACCCTTAACCTTTCCCATCAAAGAGAGTAGGTCATGATCTCATAAGATCCCTCATATGGTTCGTCATGACTGTATCAAGAACAGGTACATAATTCCTCTTCGGAGGACTCATGGACCTCTCCCTCACCCTCTCCTCTATCCGAGAGTGATGAGAAACATCCTGATCCACTCTTCCCTAATCAAAACTTAGATGATTCAGGATCTCTTTTAACAACTAAATCCTACTTGGCTCTTTAGACATAGCCTATTGTTTGTCTCTATGCTCATGTTTGTTATGCTGCTAAAAATTCTCTTATTTGACACTCACAGAAGGGCTATGATGTCTACCCCTCCTACGACCACCAGTGTGGCCTCTACCATGGCCCCTAGTAGCTCTAGTCTCAACAAGCATGATTCTTGAAGCAACTAGAAATCACACAACAGTCACAACACAACTCAAATAAATACAAAGACAAGAATGATTCACAAAGCAATGGTTTGAACAAGAACACGGTTTTATGTGTATGTTTGGTTTTCAAGTTTAAACTCAAGACACCTAATGAAAGTACATTACCTAGAGTTCCCAGTGTAGAAACATGGGCTCTCATACCATATGTAATGCCCCACCAGGGAACCCAAGAGGATTTAACCTAAACATGATACTATGTTTGTAGAATAATTTTTTTTTTTAAGATTACAAAGAAGAACATACATTAAAGTGGAAGCAATTACGATTTACTCACATGATACAAACAAGCATATATTATAAAAACTCAAGGGTTCCATGACGTAGAATTATGTAAGACTAAACTAAATGAGATAACCACAAAAAAAGATTACTCGTCGATAAAATAGATTACATAGCTAAATCAAAGATATAATTACAAGATTACAACTGATTCCCTTAGGTATACATCAAACCTACATCCTCTGCACATGTCTTAGGGTATGTGGTAATTATTTAATTACAATAAGATTATAGTTATCAAAAGTCAAGTATCAGATGCGATACGATAAATAATGTATAATAAGAAAATGATAAGATCAAAGCCTCCATCAGAGTAAGATAAGTGCAATAGAACCAAGGTACATCCAGCACTAGCACACAAAAGTGGAATCTCAAAATGGTAAAGAATCACTACCACCCGTCTAGGTGGAATTGTAACAGTCCACCCCAACATGCTGAGGAGATAACAAGAAGACCTACTCGGATATCAAACCAAAATAAAGGATCATCTAAGCAAGGGGGTCCTAAAAGCTCACTAATCTGTAGGTGTACAAATCAAGCTATGAGGTATGACTCACTAAACCAGAGGCAACTGACACGCGTAGGAAACCTAGACTATGTATAGGAAGGTGTCATCATATACATCTAACCCTTAAGTCTCTGCCTAGAAATATCTCAAGACCCTAGCAGTTAAGTCACCATATACGGTATCAATGACTTCTCGCACAGACGAAGTGATTAACTATGTCAGACTCACACCTCACAAGGTAGAAAACATCTTCTCAACACTCCATCTTAGCCTATACAAGCGTTCAAGAATTTCAGAGGCCCTTATCTTATTAATTCATTTTATGTCTCTCAGTGTATTTAATGTTATCATTGGATTAAGAAACTTCCAATAATTGATCCTAGCAGCCACTTGTGGGCCTCGACACATTATTGCAAGACACCCCCTTCTACCCATCTAGATGTCCTACCCTAGGCTCATTGATCACACATACTGATCCAGAAGTGGTACAAAACATAAAATCCCAAAATCCAGTTCCTCTAAACATCAGGATCGATCACATATAAGCACAACTCATAGTACACATAAACATCAACTGAACCAGGTTAAGGGTTAGGTTTCAAAGGATCAAATCAGAATCATAATCAAGATGCAACATAGAAAAAACATCCCAAAGCCTATGGACTTTTCTAAGGTGAATCTAAGTCCCAAACCCAAAATATAATGAAAACAAGTTCATAGACATGTAGATAACCCTCACGCCAAATAGATCTAGTCTCTAATAATATCCTAATATAAATGTGACTAACATGAACAATTCAAAAATTAATTCAATAATGAATTCTAGAATCTATTCTCTCGATTATATCCATAATCAGAATAACTATACAATATGTACTAAAGTTCTAATTAGATATTCCATAATTAAAACATTACAAAACACTGATCCTTTAGAATTGATTATAAATAAAATCATATTTAAATTTAAAAGGAAAGTAACGATAATTAACATATTTAATACTATTATAAACTATTAACTATTAACACTAACGAATTAATTATTAAATATTAATAATTAAAATTAATAAAGTATCATATTAAAATTTAAAGTAAAACAAAATTTAATAAATTACATATAATAATTTTAAACCAAACTAAATAACAAAACTTACTGATCTAAATTTAATACAAATTAAAATTTAAAAACAACTAAATACAAAATTAATAATTTAAATTAAATATAATTTAAAACAAAATAATAAAAAAACAAATATAATAAGATATTGGGGGGGTCTCGTGGACCCCACCCCCATCCCACAGGTGTCGCGCGTCAGGTCTGCCTCGACAGACACGCTGCCTTGGCAGTCGCGCTTCCTTGGCAGCTCGTGTTGCCTTGGTAGTCGCGCTACCTTGGCAGCCCATGTTGCGTTGGTAGTCACACTGCCTTGGTAGCATGGGGAAAAAGGTGGCGCGTGGGGGGTGGGTGGTCCCCACCGCCCCCCACCAAAACAAATTTTTTCAATTAATTTTTTTTAAAAAAAAAACATATTTTGAATTTCATTTATTTTCTTTTTTTCCTCTTTGTTTTGTTTTTTGTATTATATATATATTTTTTAAAGCCTTTAATAACATATGCATTTTTTTTTAATTATTATAGTAATTTTTTTGACTTCTTTATTTTTAATACACTAAATTTTTTTTTGAGAAACCAGCAAGCAACATATTTTTTAAAATTTAATTTCTAAAGAGATTTTAAGGAAAGAGAAGCAGAATTTTTTTATAAACGAATTTATATCAACGTATGTATTTTTGTTTCCTCTAAGGTTCGGATGAAGACCGATTTCCTTTTCTAAATGAGATTTTTATAATTTAAATAACAAAAACAATTCCATACAATACTATTGTGTGCTAAAATGTTGACACACTTCTATGGGTCATTCCATCCAAGGTTGCTCAAGAATGAGGCCTCAAATATTGACTCATAGCTCTCTAGTCATGGAGTGCAAAGGTTTGAAATAGAGGCCCTCATATTGACCTAGTTGTGCCCATGCAAGTACACCATGAAATGAGAGATTCAATGTATGAAAATGAAATCTATTCTATATGATTGCAATGCATGAAAGGAAATTAATCTAAATGATAACAATGCATAATTATTCTATGAAAAGAAATACAAATGCAAGATTAATCTATGAAAGGAAACATGGATCTAATCTACATGAATAGCCATGGATACAAGAAAAAGACAAGAAGAGAGAAGTTGCAATATCCAAGCTTAAGTGCTCAAATCCTCCAAAATTGCTCTCCAAACCTGCAGCATAACAATACTATGAAAAAGATGATCTGTGAATGAGAAAGAGAGGTCTCCTTTTAAAGGAAAGTGAACGGTTGAGATTAAGAGGCAAAATCAAAGACTATGATTAAGAGGCAAAAATCCCACAACTTAGGAAGATGTGAAGAAAAAGGGATTTTTATTTAATTTATTTCCTTTTTCATCAAATAAAGTGCTTTAAGTGGGGATTTTTATTTATTTAATTAAAAGAGGGGTTTTCTTTTAATTAAATAAATTAGAAGAATTTTATTTAATTAAATGGGAGGAATTTAATTTAATTTAATTAAATAAGATAATTTTTTATTTAATTAAAAGGGAGATTAAATCTTTTAATTAAATAAAAATGATCAAACCTTAAGAAATATTGAAGTAATTTAATTACGATTTGATCAAGGAAATTGATTTGAATTAAAAATGTTCCAAAGCATTGATTCGAGAATTTGATAAATTGATAAATGGGGCCCGTAGTCTAGGTGACCATTTTAGGGTGCATACATTTGCCCCTCTTTGACTAATGTGTGATCATTCTGGGAACACATGTAGTCAAAGAATGCAGTTGAATTGTGAGATCGATTTGGGATCACAAACAACATAGAAATCAACACCGTTGTAAATAAGTAATTGACATCAGAACAAAGATAAGAAGATTGAAAAAAAGATAAGGTCAACACCGTTGTAAATAAGTAATTGACATGTCCGAGATAAGAATCTCAAGCAAGGTTGCCCCAAGTGGAACAAATGATAGGATTGATAAAGCTGAATCAAGGATTGAAGTTTGATAGGTACTGCCCCCTTGTGATCGAAATTGAAATGAGATAGAGGAGAAACAACAAATTAATAAAATTGATCAAATCAAACTAAAGATAAGGTTCTTGATGTAAGATGAAAGATATAAGGATCACAAAACCAAGGTAGATCATTAAGCACGAGAGATTATGCCCCAAGGTTGAAGAAGAAGAAGAAGAAGAAGAAGAGGAGGAGGAGGAGGTGGAAAGAAATGGAGAGAAGAAAGAGAATTTTCCTTAAGAAAGAGAATGCCCCAAAATTAATCAACTATTTAAGATAGAAAATTTCAATTGAGATCACGAAATAAGATAAGGAAATGAATATCAGAACGTAATCATAGTTGATTAAAAGTACACAAGAAAGATGAAGGAAAACCCTCGCAAACTCATAATGCAGCCTAAAAATGCAAACTAACATGAGGTCTAACAATGCAAGCTACATGAAAATGCAAAGGTGTACTTGCAATAGAACAACTGTAACATAGGAATTTTTTGTTTATCATTCATTAGAGAATGTTAAGGAACTTATTTTCATCATTGGGCCATTATTAATGGACATCGGAAAATTACACAATCATCACTAGTCAAAAGTGCAACTATGAAGATATGAATGTGATTTATATCAGATTGGAATGTGGAAAGATTCTAACATAAGCATCAAAGACATAAAGGTCAAGATGACTATGATATTAGCTTACCCAATTTAATATAGCAAAACCATGCTCGCATCAAGGCATAGAGGCCAGGATGACCAGTAGAATAGTTGTGCAAAAATAGTGAAGCATAAAGTAGGAAGAAAATAAAAACATGCCCCATGCCCCAAGTCCTCTAGCTATGCATCATAAAGAGAATTATTAGACAAGGACACTCAATGAAAATCAATGACATTTAGCACACAAAGAAAATATCATGACATAGCTCCAGCATTAAGTGTCATGTTTAAAAATTTAAGTGTGTTAACTGATACTGAGTTCTGAGGATAAGAATTGAATGCTTGCAAGCAAGTAAGACCACATGAAAAAAATGGGTAAGACCAAACCGATAGGTGTTGAAAAACACTCGATGTCAAGGGTTGTATTGAAAAATACAGTTGGGGTGGTATTGAAAAACACCATTTGTGTGATGTTCTAAAAACTAACACATCCAAGAGATCAAAGCTAACAAAGTTATGTCCCCTAGGCAAAGATAAAGACCAATTCCAGACCAAGGCAACAAGGACAAGGAATGATGGAGAAAGGCTAAGTGTCGAGGACACGCGCTAAGAAACAAGGGTGCAAAGGCCTCAAGTAGCGCCCATTTCTAGGTTTTCACCACTTGGATTTTATTACAATTTTTTCTCTTTCATTTTTTTCATTTTTTTCATTTTTTTTCAGGAATTTTTATAATTTTTATAATTTTTGCTACCAAGACGCCTGTTTCCAGGTTTTCGCCAAGGCACTTTTTCTATTTTTTTTAATTCTTTGAATTTTTAATTTTTTTAATTTTTTAGAATATAGAATTTTTTTGAAGATATATGAAAGTGCCTATTGCTAGTTTTTCACTAAGATGATCATTTTTTAGGATATTTTCTAATTTTTAGAATCTTTGACAATATATCATTTTTTTTAATTTTTTCAGGATCAATAATTATGTACAAAGGATGCCCCCAGACAGAACGAGCATCATGGATAGAACTTCTTCAGGTGCAAGACATTGATAGGATCAGGGAGCTGCTCTCCCTTTTCTTTAGATAGTAAATAAGCACCTATCCCAAAAGCTATTGTAATGATACAAGGTCCAAGCCAATTAGGTTCAAATTTTCCCTTTTGATCTTTATGTTGTTGATTCTTAGGATTTTCACGTAGGACAAGATCTCCCATTTGG
Source organism: Thuja plicata (assembly GCA_018584345.1). NCBI lineage: Eukaryota > Viridiplantae > Streptophyta > Pinopsida > Cupressales > Cupressaceae > Thuja > Thuja plicata. Next base: position 2,680,233 of record MU225325.1, on the reverse strand, counting down.
AATTCTCTAGGGAGAACCTTTTTGTTGAAGGCTTTGGACATGTGCTTTTGATAGACCCTCATATGGTCAAATGATTCTTGACATTTCTTATCTAGAAGTTATAACTCTTGAACTCTCATGGGGTGGTAGTCATCATCTGTAACTAGACCATGGAGAGAAACTTGAAGTGAAGGAATCTCAACCTCCAAAGGTAACACTGCTTCAGTGCCATATGCAAGGGTGAAAGGAGTAGCCCCAGTAGGAGTACGAATACTCATTCTATAGGCCCATAAAGCTGGATTTATCTATAAATGCCAATCTCTACCATTCTTAGAGACTATTCTATGCAAAATTTTAAGAATGGTCTTGTTTGATGCCTCTACTTGACCATTTCCTTGTGGGAAGTAAATGGAGGACCAATGTTGTTTAGTCTTGAATTTCTTGCAGAGTTGTTTAAGGTCCTTATTTTTAAACTGGCCTCTATTGTCATTGATAATCTTGAAAGGCACTCCATATCAACAGATGATATGGTTCAAAATGAATAGAGAAACTATCTTACCTAAGGCAACAAAAAGTGGGACAACTTCTACCCATTTATTAAAGTAATCAGTAGCAGTGATGATAAATTTGTGTCTACCTGATGAGTTGGGATGAATCTTCCCAACAAGGTCAAAGGCCCAGCACTGAAATGGCCAATGAGATATAGAAGGAATGAGCTCCCTGCCTGGAGCATGTATCAGGTTACCATGTTTTTGACATTTTTCACATGACTTTGCAAAAGCCACTGCATCAATCTGCATTGTAGGCCAATAGTACCCCGCCCTAAGAAACCTTTGGGCCATGGCAAGACCATTGGAATTTCCCCCAAAGATGCCCTCATGAATTTCAACTAAAGCTTGGTCAGATTCTTCCTTTTCTAAGCATCTAAGAAGTGTTCCATCTAGACCCCTCCTATACAAATCATTGGCGATAAGGGAATGGCGAGAGGCATTTTGGGTAAGGTTTCTACGTTTAGATTGGTTAAAGGTTTTAGGTATAATGTCATCACAAAGATATGAGTAAATGGCACCATAATGGGATGACTCACGACCAACAATGGTACAAATGACATGGCTTTTTTGGGAGTCAAAGATAGGACGATGTAGCTCTTCCACCAGGAATTCAAATCTTGATTCATGTTGCTCTAACTGAAGGAGTGAAGAAAGTGTAGCCATAGCATCAGCTACTTTGTTTTCTGCTCTAGGGATTTGCTGAAATGTGACAAATGTGAAGTAGTGTTTAAAGGAATCAACCATTTTCTTGTAAGGTACCATTTTCTCATGTTTTGTTTTGTATTCATCATTAACTTGGTTGATTATTAGCTGTGAATCCCCATAGATGTGTAACTTTGTCATTCTCCATTCTATGGCCATCTTAAGTCCATTTGTTAAAGCTTCATACTCAAAAATGTTGTTTGTACATGGGAACAATAATTTGTAAGACTTAGGAATTGTGTACCCATGAGGAGAAACAAACAACACACCAGCTCCTAAACCATTTTGCATAAAAGATCCATCAAAGAACATCTTCCATGTTCTCTTAGTCATATACATAAGATGCTCATCCGGGAAGTCAATTTGAATAGGTGCATTATCTTGCAATGGGAAATCAGCCAATTGATCTACTATGACTTGTCCTTTGATCGCTTTTCGCTCAACATACTCTATGTCAAACTCTGAAAGTATCATCATCCATTTAGCAAGTCTACCTATGAGGGAAGCCTTACTTAGAAAATATTTGAGTGGATCTATTTTTTATATGAGGTGTATAGTGTACACAAGCATGTAATGTTGCAACTTTTGGGAAGCAAACACAACAGCAAGGCAAGCTTTCTCAATGCTAGTGTAGTTAACCTCATATGAGACAAGAGTACGATTGATGTAGTATATTGATCTTTCTTTCCCATTTTCATCAAGTTGAGCTAGTAATGCCCCCAAGGAAGATTTTGTTGCTGAAATGTATAGAATAAGGGGTCTCCCTTAGATAGGAGGCATTAAAATGGGAGGATTCTCCAAGTACTTCTTGATTTGATCTATGCTCTTTTGACAATCCTCATTCCAAACACATTTGACTCCTTTATGTAAGTTCTTGTTGAAAGGTTGAGCTCTATCTGCCAGTTGTGAAATAAATCTCCTTACAGATTGAAGACATCCTTGCAGACTCCTCATTTGACTAATGTTTTTAGGAGGTGGCATATTTGTGATTGCTTGGAATTTTTCAGGGTCCACCTCTATTCCTTTTACTGAAATGATGAATCCAAGTAATTTTCAAGAGGTGACTCCAAGCGCACACTTTTTAGGATTTAACCTTAGTTGAAATTGTTCCATGCGATCTAGAATTACTTCTAAATTATCTAAGTGTGTGTCTCTTTGTTTAGATTTTGCTAAGGTGTCATCCACATAATCTTCCATATTTTTATGCATCATGTCATGAAAAATAGTTGTCATAGCTCATTGATAGGTAGCTCCTACATTTTTTAATCCAAAAGGCATAACATTCCAATAATAGGTACCCCATGCACAAGTGAATGCAATCTTTTCTTGATCTTCAGGAGCTATCTTAATTTGATTGTACCCAGAAAAACCATCCATCAAAGAATAAATCTCATAACCCACAGTCTTATCCACTATTATGTCTATATTGGGGAGTGGAAAGTCATCCTTTGGGCATGCTCTATTAAGATCTCTAAAATCTGTGCAAACTGAAATGGATTTGTCATGTTTGGAAACTGGTACAATGTTTGATATCAATTCAACATAGGAAATAGCTCTTATAAATTTTGCACCAAGGAGTTTTTCTAATTCTGCTTTGACTAGGAGAGCTATGTGAGGATGCATCTTTCTCAATTTATGTTTAACTGGTTTGACATTTGGAGCTATGGATAAGTGATGCATAATAAGATTTATGTCCAACCTTGGCATATCTGAATAAGTCCATGCAAAATTGATCTTCTTTTTCTGTAAGAAATTAGTGTAAGCTTCTTTTTCTGTTGGTGAAAAGGACTTAGCCAAGTGTATTGTTTGTGGATCCTCATTTGTACCCAAATTAACTACTTGTGTTGGCTCAATAAGAACTGAAGATTGATCTTGAAAATATCTAGGGAGACGATCAAGTACCTCATCCTTAGGTGCCTCAAAGAGGTTTTCACCCTTGGATACATCATTTCTTTTTACTTTTTTCAGTTTTGACACCGCCACATAGTGGTTTTTGCCATCAGATCACCTATTCTTTTGATTTTATTTTCTTTTTATCTTGTGACTAAGGTACTTGATTTCTAGCTTTGTCATACTGGTAGTCAGTTCACTTGTGGAAGAGACTATGGGTTGAATGGCATTTAGGTAACAAGCTATCTCATAATCATTTTGGAATGTTCAAAGCTCAGACTCTTGATAGCATTGGGACCAATCAATAAGGTCAAGATGAACAAGGGGTAAATCAACGACTGGTTCAAGGCTATAAATATGAATGATATTATCATTGGTGACTGAAGAGTTAGAGTCTGTCAAGTATCCCTCTAAGATACTCAAATCAGGATTCATCCTAACAAGCGAAGAATTGTCCACTAAGACAACACGTGAGTTCAAAACCTCTAATCCTACATGTGACTTGTTGGCTACCGCAAGTGGAGAACTAAAAGTGTGAACAACATCAATATCTCTATCAGCTATTGAGGGCTCTGAAAAAGAGTCCCATTCATACTCATTAGAACTGGTATCTGAACTACAACTAGGATTCTTACACCATGAAGGCTTGGGACATCGTGATGTAGAAGGTCCAATTTCATCAAAAGTAGCACTTTCTCTTTCCATTAAATGAACAAGGTTCTTTTGTTGAGGTTCTCTCAAAGGATATCCTATATCTGATTCTTGTTCTAAAGTTGCAACTGATGCACGGGTGACTGAAATATTTGAATCTCCACAAAGGAGATTAGTGGAAGGGACCCAATATTCACACATATCTTGTTAATTTTTCAAACTAGGTACATACTCTGGTTCATCGTCACTATACAAATTTTCAAAGAGAGGAGTAGTACGCTTGTTGCAATTTTCAAATCCTAGGCCAATAGGTTTCTTAGACTTGCTTCCAAATTTAGTATGGTCAAGAGTTTCGGACCTAGCATCCCAATTATGATTAAGAGGGCCATATCCAGGATAGCCCATCTTTTTGACAAAAGTATACCCCCTTCCATAAGTTTTAGGAGAGGGAAAGAAGTTCTCATTGTGCATATATTTTTCTTCTCTATAGATCCAATCTCTAACAAATGTTTCCTATTTCTCATCTTGAATAGGCACTGATGATTCTAAAAATTTTCCAAATAAATTCATAGCTGAAGAGGCATGTTTCTTGTCTTTTGAAGGTTTTCCATAAGACTGAGGTGAAACTGGTAACATTGTGAGGGAGTTGATTTGATACCCCCCATGCCAAGGTTTATCATTTTAAGCTTGTCTTTGCATTCAACTAAGGTAGCACCAAAATATTTTGCTTCTCTATTGAGGGGAACATGAGCCCCTACTAAAATTGAACTGAAAAATAAAGTGTTATCCCCAGGTATACAAATCTCTATTCCATTGTAGGGTAACTTAACACATTGATGGTAGGTAGATGGCACTACTTGCATGTCATGAATCCATGGTCGACCAAGTAAGATATTATACGCAAGGGGTCCAACATCAACTATTTAAAATAAAATATCCTTTTGATCAGGGCCAATCCTAACAGGAAGGACAACCAACCCCTTGGAACTTCTTTCTACCTCATCATAGGCTTTGATAGTAATCATTTTTTTGTTATCTATAACCTCCTCAAAATAACCCAATTCTTTCAACAGACTAAAAGAAAAAATATTAAGCCCAGCACCCCCATCTATCAACACACACTTAACATGAGTTCTATGGATCATGACCTCAATATGAAGGGAAATATTGTGTGGATGGCTCAAAGATTTATCATCATCTTCTGAAAAGGTAAGGTAATGAGGGGTAGCAATGTGATTAACCATATTCTAGAATTGATCAATATCTAAGTTGTTGCAGACATTTTCCATGTGCAAAGCATCCTCAAGGATTTGTTTATGTCTTGGAGACAACTCTAAAAGCTCAAAGATTGAAATTTGAGCGGGGTTTCTTTGTAACTGATCAACAAGATTGTAGTTCGATTTAGGATTAACAGTTGGTTTCAAGGTGACAGGCTTGGATGCCACTTGCTTAGGTTTACTGGATTGGCTTGAATTGGGTCCTCTAATGACAATGGGACCTTGACTTCAAGTAATAGCATTAAGGGCTTGAGACGACCTTCTAGAGTTGGGACCCCTTAGCACCACAACAGGTTCTTTATCAAAAATAGGAGGAGAGTCCTCATCTAAATCATAACCATAAGGATCTCTTCCACTCATCATATTAACATTTTCTTCCACAAATTCAATCATGTTGATGGTATTCTCCACATCTATGTAAGTATAGTTGATCTCATCTTTTCCATTCTTAGGTTTAGAGGTCTCCCCCTTTTCATATTTGGGCAAAGGTTCCTTGAATGCCTTATGGCCAGCATTGGTGTTCAATCCATCTATTGTAATTTGGTTACTCTCAATGAGATCTTGAATGATATACCTGAGTGTCCAAAAGTGTCCAATGTCATGTCCAATACCATTATGAAATATGCAATAGGCTTTCTCCCTCCACCAATGTGGTTTAACTGCAGGTATACAAAAATTTGTAGCATCTAGAGGACGTATAAGATTGCTAGCAATAAGTTTATTGAAAATTTCCCCATAAGATTCACCAAATTTTGCAAATTGACACTTTTCACCCTTAGGTTTATCTTGGTAGCTTGGATTACACTCTTTTTGAGTGGATGTATTGAGATTCACAGCTTGAACATTACTAGACAAATGAAGCACGGGTTGATCTTTAGGTTGGGAGGAATCCACAACTCCATCATTAACCACTTGTTTGTTCCTACTACAATATTGGTTCTTCCCTTTATCCTTGTTAGACTTTTTGTTTTGACCATTGTTGTTGTTATTTCCATGTTCAGTCAAAATTCCTTGTTCCCTTAAAACATCCTTGATTCTACATGCAGTCTCAACCATGGTGTCAAATGAATCAAAAACCATTTTCTTAACCTCATACCGCATTTCAGGAACCAAGTTACTAACAAGAATTTCAATATTTTCATTATCAAGAATAGTTCTAGAATATCAAGAGCATTTTCGTCTTCACCTTTGCAAGAAGGTAAAAAAGGATTCTCCTTGATTTTTCTTTAAGCTACATAAATCCAACAAAGTGATAGATCTTGAAACATTGTATGCAAAGTGTTGAACAAATCTGTGAACAAGTTCATTGAAAGTCTTAACAGGGGGAGTTATCTTGGTAAATCATTCCATTGCTTGTCCCTTAAGACTTCATGGGAATAACCTCATAAGGTATGAATCATCTTGATGGAACTCAAAACTTGTGGTATAAAACCGGCGCACATGATCATGTGGATCTCCACTCCCATCATATTTGTCATATTGAGGAATTTCAACCTTTCTAAGAAATTATTTCATGTCAACACTCTTATTAAAAGGATTAGGACAAACTGAGCACAATGAGAAAGAATTCTTAGGTGTGGATATTTGGTCTATTATTCTTTGCACTTCATTGAGCTTCTCATCTTGAGATGGACCTTGCTTCTTGATTTTTCTATCCACATCAAAGTTGTAAGGGACCCTAGCACCCTAGTTGATTAGACTCTCTAGGAACTTATCCTTTTTTTTCTCCACATATTTATCCACATATTGTTGAAAAAGTGGTTCTTGTTGCATTTACATGAAATCTTGGGAGGTGCAATCAAAGTTTGAGCTACCACCCCCATATTGTGAACCATAATGAGCACGTTGTAAAGATGGCCTTGAGTTCCTAGGAGGGGTTTGTCTCCTATGATGATCATGTCTAGAAACCCTTCTTCCCCTAGGGCTAGGAGATCGTGATGGCGATCTTGAATGTCTCCTACTTCTTGGAGTCCTAGGAGAAGTGGATGGAGGAGAACTATTTCCACCACTAACATGCATATTGTTGAATGGATCATTGAGTTGTCGAGCCAAGAGCCTATCTCGCTCCTCTTGAAAGGATTTTTTTTCCATTTCCATCAAAGTTTGTTTCTCCATCTCTAGATGTCTAATTTTTTCTTCCTTATGATCTTGTTCATCTTGGAATTCTTTCTTTTCATGCTCAATCCTCTTGAGTCTGTCACTCATGTAATTGGTAGGTGAGGTTGGTCTTGAATTTTGAAAAAAGTTGTTGGTATTAGTTGTATTGACATGAGTATCATAAGGTTCTCCATGTTGGATTTCATGTTGTGATTGGTTATCTTGATAAGCATGTCTCTTACCTCTCTCTCAGCCCCACAATGGGCGCCAAAAATGTGTGCTAAAATGTTGACACACTTCTATGGGTCATTTCATTCAAGTTTTCTCAAGAATGAGGCCTCAAATATCGACTCATAGCTCTCTAGTCATGGAGTGCAAAGGTTTGAAATGGAGGCCCTCAGATTGATCTAGTTGTGCCCATGCAAGTACACCATGAAATGAGAGATTATTCTAAAATATAACAATGCACAATTATTCTATGAAAATAAATACAAATGCAAGATTAATCTATGAGAAACATGGATCTAATCTACATGAATAGCCATGGATGCAAGAAGAAGACAAGAAGACAGAAGTTGCAATATCCAAGCTTGAGTGCTCAAATCCTCCTCCAAAATTGCTCTCCAAACCTGCAGCATAACAATACTATGAAAAAGATGATCTGTGAATGAGAATGAGGGGTCTCCTTTTAAAGGAAAGTGAACGGTTGAGATTAAGAGGCAAAATCAAAGGCCATGATTAAGAGGCAAAAATCCCACCACTTAGGAAGATGTGAAGAAAAAGGGATTTTTATTTAATTTATTTCCTTTTTCATCAAATAAAGTGCTTTAAGTGGGGATTTTTATTTATTTAATTAAAAGA
>MU225325.1:2642083-2658605 GCA_018584345.1 Thuja plicata | reverse complement strand
TATATATATATATATTGTACAGATCCGCATATAAGACCTATGTCTGTTTAAAGGGTCTATTATGCTCTTCAGATTACATATGGTAATCAACTAGATTTCCTCCTTCCCAAGCTTTGAAACATAATTCCTTCCAAGTAGAGAGACAGTTCTACAAATCTACAAAATAAGAATTTGGAAATAAACCATGGGAGCTCACCTCCCATCCTAGGTCTCTATGAGACCACCCCTGAGCTAGGGGAAACAAGAAGAGGTTGGGTGACACACAATCAAACACTACACATAAACAGCTCTTAAAAATTCACATAACTCCCTTCAAAGTTTATGCACAATTTGGGTCTAAATGGACTCAATTAGGGGTGAAGGTGGAACAACCATGAAGGAGAAATCCAAGCAAGAATACCTTAATTATGTACAAATATACACATGCCTTCCCAAGGCTTATACTTCAACTCAAGAGCTCCATACACACAACCACAAACCCCTTATCACCCCCATAAAAATTCACAAGATAGCATTGGCACATGAAGCCCATAACGTCCATGATACATCTCTCTTCTTCCCAAGAAGAGACTCTACACTATCATGGTTTCCCAACTATGCCCTTCACCCACAAATTACTTTCTCCTCCCTCCCAAGGGGGATATATGTCAATTCACTCCCATGAACAACACCAACAAAATAGAAAATAAAAGAACAAAAGAAAAATTTATTTCACCAAACATATTATCTCCAACCACATTTGCACAACATGAAATCTTTGAATTAATTTAATTCAACAATAATTTTAACAAATAATAATGCAAGAAAACCACGCATGGACTTAGGAGTACCAACCTTAATCCTAGAAATGGATGATGTTTTGAGATAATCCTTTGTTTTCTATCTCTCCTTCCCTTGGCTTCTCCAAACTAGCAAAATTTTTCCAAGCAGATTCTACAAGTCTCCCAAAATGGAGAGTGGGAAAATCATCCCCAACTCTCCTCTCCCTTCCCCCTAAACGCTATCTTCCCCAAATCTACCTCTTTCCCATCAAGAAAATAGAAGCATGTGTCCTTCCTACTAACATATTTCAAAACCTCATGCATGGAAGGGACTCCACTATCTTGAAGAAAGTGAGGGTCTTTCCCCTTCCCCCAAATTTCGCCACTATCTTTGAAGGGTATTTAAGAAGGCCTATAAAAGAGGTTTTGACACTCCAAACAATAAAAAATATCCCCTAACCCATAGTACTGTGAAAAGACTAGTTAATTTTAACTCTAACTACCTCAAAGGACTCATTCTATCCCTTCAAAAACTCACCTATAGTTTACATTCGAATTTTAAGGATAACAATCATGACTTTGGGTTTTCAAGACAAGCTTACTTCACATGGTAGCACTACAACTAACCTAGGGTAAGACTCAACTTAAAAATCCACATAGGCATGCCATGTCACAACACATGTGTCAATTGACACTACATAAGCACCTTACATTTAAACCATAGCATGTTTATAAAAAGAACTAGCAAAATTAAAAGGAAATAAATTTACAACCATGAATTTTTACATTTACAACATATATAACATTTATAATTAGGTTATTGCCCCTTTTGGGCTAACCTTGGCTTCACAAGGATATTCACAATTTATCCCAAACTTGTTTCCCCAATATTGAAACTATGGTTTATTCACCTGCACACTTGAATAGAGCATCAGTAGTCCAAGGAGAAATCACACATTCATGATATTATACCTTATAATATATTCATCTAACCATAAATTATACATCACTTTCTAAAACTAGGTCATCCATATACATATAACTGATAAATCACAAAATCCTTGGAAATCACTTATCTAACATATTAAATTAACCAATATAGATCATTTGCAAAATTGAAACCCGAAATCCATATTTGCATGTCACATGATCAAATTGCAAATTTTAGAAACATAAAAATGGAAATTTTTCAAACATGTCATCAAGATCTGAGAATCATATGTATAAAACAATACATCTAAACATCATCAAAATAGAGTCATCATAAGATATCTATGCTATGAAATCTCTATCCAATACGATAATGTATCAAAACTAATGTATCATCTTGGTAAACATAACATCAAAGTATCAGCTCTAAAAGGACGGTCGGGGTAGGACCTCACATCCTCCCCCTCTAGGCATGAAATTTCTCTTGAAGTTCATCAAAAAGGTGGGTGTACTCATGTCTCAAGCATACCACATCCTCTCATGAGGCTATGACCTCATCATAACAACTCCACTAGACCCTAACCTGGTCCAGCTCCCGGCCTTGAGGAGCCAATGTCTATTGTGCCAAAATGTGTCTAGGATCCAAAGTTGTTTGTTCATTCGACTCCAGCTGTAGCCTCTATAATCATATCTTGAATCTCTATGTGACAGTCATCAACTACTACGAAACCCCTATGAGATCTTCCAATGTCTTCTATTGTAGGCTCTGATGTGCTCGCTCTCTGACTGACTATTTTTTTTCCCTGTGAACATTTCCTACCTAGATGACCCATGGCACCACATGTGTAACATGGCCCTCATCTCTGAACCTGAATCTCTTGAGGCCTAGAAAATTGTGAGCCATATGTCCTATCAGAGCCACTAAATCTGCCTCGAGAGGGCTACTAAGATTGTGGATTTCTAAAGGTTCCTAATGAGTGCCTCTGATTTCTCTTCCAAGGGGGTCTCTAATATCCTATACTTTGAGGTGCGGGATTTCAATTCTATGACTGATCTCATGTATCATGCCCTCTTCCCTGTGCCTCCTCTACAATCAAGGCCTTCTCTATAGCCTCTCATAGATCCACTAGTGCTTCCATGTGCACTTTTCCAGAAATAAAAGCATTCAACCCCTTAACAAAGTGGTTGACATGGAGCTTCTAATCCTTCATGTACTCTACGTGAGGTAGAAGCTTGAGAAATCTACTCTCATACTGAGAAATAGATAAGCCCCTCTACTGTAGATCATGAAACTTGTCTATACGATGTTGCCTATAATTTTCTGAGAGGTAACAATTCCTGAATCTCTCTAAAAAAGATTCCCAGGCTAGGACATCAATAACCAGGTTACTTTTGAACACTTCTTATCGCCACCAAACCGAGGTGCCTCCTCTCAAAAAGAGGATGGCCAAACAAGCTTTTACATTTCTCTCACATGCATGCAACCCAAAGCATCTCTCTAAACTCAGTAACCACACCTTAGTCTCAATCCTATCTATGGCTCTTGAAAAGGGTGGTGGTCTGAGGCAGAGCAAATCCTTAATCTAGTCCCCGACATCCTAGGGTGCTCCTCTACCTGCCTGAGGTACAAACCCTGGTGGTGGACCTTCCATGTGAATAGATTCACCCTCCTGATCTGCCTGCTCCTTGACTCATCAAGGTGGAGGGATCCTACTTCATTCATGGGATGCTCCCCTTGGCCCTGATGTCTAATATCCAAGTGGTAACCTATCCATAAGAATTCCTATAAGATTTTGTAGAGCATTCAGTACTTCCTGATTCAGATTCGGTGGTGGAATAGGAGGAGGTTCTTGTTCCTCTCCTGATCCCACCCTAGCACCCTTTACATCTCCCTTAGCATGAGCTGGCACCACACAGGCACAACCATGACCTATCCCATGTTGGTGAACCTGCCAAGTAATGGGAGGCATCCTACAAGTTAAAGAAAATTTTAAAGGTTAATATAGTTAAACACAATGGGTCTAAGGTTCCAAGGTTGAAACTAGGCTCTGATACCAAAATGTCATGCCTAAAATTTCATAATAAAAATGTAGTAATTTTTTTTTAAAGGGTTTACTATAAGGCATGAAGTGACTATACTTACAACTTACTAAGTGCCCTTAAGAGACAACAAGTTGGACATAAAGGGTTTTAGTCTATAAGGGTTAGTGGTCAAATGTCATTGTTAGGGTTGAGGGGAATCATTACATGAGTCAACATCCTTCAACCCATGGGTTTACTAGGGTCAAGTTAGAACTTATACAATTTTCAAACGTGCACATAGACTGATGCTCTTCTTAATTAGTCCTTAGTATAATAGCTCATGCACTTGTCTAACCACTTCTAGGTTCTGATCTGGAGTAAGCTTATAGGCTTCCTTATTTGGCAATGATGCATCTGGTACAAATTCAATTTGATTACTTATCAGTCTTCTAGGAGGTAAAGTTGCAAGAGTACCATCACTACTATATCCTTGTACCTTCCAAGTAAATCTAGGAATTTTGATGGAAAAGGTTCTTGTTTAGGCTTCTCTTCCTCCTTAGGCTTGAGAAAGATGGCATACCCTTCACTTCCTTCATCTTTAAGGGTATTAATGAACTTTTTTCTACTACTCAATAAGACACTACAGGTCTTGGATTGTGGCTCATCCTCTTCCAACAAGGACTGAATTTTGAAAGTTCTCCTATCTTTCTTGAAAGATATGGAATTATCCTTTCCATCATATACTACACCTGTATCATATTTCCAAGGTCTTCCCAATAGAAGATGGAATGCATCCATAGGCAACACATCATAAAGCAACTTATCCTTATATCCTGCAATCAAAACTCCACCCAAGTATGCTCATTCACCACCACTCCCTGCCCTTTGTTCAACCATGTCACTTTCTATGGACTGACATGAGGGATATTTTCCAATTTAAGTTTGTTTATAGCTTCCTTTGATATGATATTATCTGTGTATATTTCATCCATAATTAATCTGTAAACTTTACCAATAATTTTACATCTAACTCTAAATAAAGCTCTCCTATGCTTGGGTTCATCCTTGACTGGCTGCCTAATCAGAACTCTTTTGAACATCAAATTTTCTCCCATATTTGACTCAATGTGATCAACCTCAGGTGTCTTGACACTTGTTGTGTCTTCATGAGCATAGTCAATCCTCTTACCATTTTTTGACGAAGTGGCTTATCAGGGAATCTATAGGCCGGGTGACCCAATTGACCACATGTATAACATTTCATACTTTCAAAGTATGAGTTTCTACTTTTTGAATCCCTTCCTCTACTAGAGCCTCCTTGAGTACCTCTACCTCTACTAAAACCCCCTCTTGGGTTAGTTTTACTACCATGCTCATTCAACTTAGACTCTCCCTGGCTCCTTTGTTCATTACCTCTACCTTGATAACCACCTTTGTGACCCCCTTGGTCTCTACCTCTTCCTCTGACATTAGAGTCCCCTTTCTTATTGTTTCTTTCTTCCACCTTAATAGCTTATTGGTGACACATATGAACTGTGGTTGGAGTCCAAAAGCTTATCTCTTCTTGAATGTTCCATTTTAGACCACCCAAGTGTCTTTCTACCTTAATAGGTTCCTCTTCTTGAATCTTTGATCTGAGACATAATTTCTAAAACTCCTCTGTATAAGATGCCACATCCAAGTATTTTTTCTTTGAACCTTGTCTCTTTGTATGAAGTTGTATTTCATAGTCTTCTAGAAGATAGTTTTCTTTCACTTTGGTCACCATGGCTTTCCAGTTAGCTATAGTTTGTTTACCCATTCTAACTCTTTCATCTTGCAGGTACTTCCACCATATCAATGATGATCCTCTTAGCCTTGACTTTGCAACCTTTAGCTTTTGTGCCTCTGTAACACCTTCACATTCAAAATTGTTTTCCATCCCCTCGATCTATTCCATCACTGTCTCAATATCCATGTTCCCACTAAAGAGTGGTATGCCTTCTAGTGCCTTTCCACCTAGTTCCTTGATGGCTTTCAAGAATGATTCTTCATTCAATGGAGGTTTTGGTTCAAGAATGATATCTTCCTCATCAATATTCATCTTACCTCTATCACTACTTTCACCTTCTTATCCTTTATCCATGGCTCCCTCAACAACTTCTTTTAGTTTTATTCTCATTTCTTCTAGGGCTTTTTCAAGGAGTCTATTCTTCTCCTTTTTCTCACTCATCTCCTTATTTAAATCTGCATTAGTCACGATGTTGATCTCCCCTTCCGATTCACCATTATATAGAGACATACACTGAATCCCAAATCTTTAACTTGCTCTGATACCATCCTGATGTAAAGACAAGACTTTCTCTCCAACCCTACGTTCTTCTAGGGTCTTCTCTAGGCTACTTCTCTAGCCTATTAGGGTCCTAAACTAACCCTAATTACAAGAGGATTCTATCTCCAACCCTCCACTATTCAACTTGTCCACACCCATGTGTAAAACATCTCAAACTATGCTTTGCTCCTCAAGGGTCTTTAGTAACATGCTCACCAAATGACCAAACATAATCAATGATGATTTCTGATGGAGAGGAAGGACTATGGATATGGTGTTGAGTTCATTACAACACCCACCAACAAGTTTTGTATAAATATCCTTATCAATCTCATCCAATTTTTCAAAACTGGTCTAGATAGGGCTACAAGGAATTAGCCCTCCAAACTCACCTTTTTGCTTATAACTCCAAAACAACTCACAAAAGGTGATAAAAAAATTTCATTTCTAGACACCCTTTTGGAAGACCTTCAATATTTTTCAGGTCTTACTTCCCCAAACTATTCATACAATAGGTTCCTATAATAAGCCTAAAAACAAGGGTTTAGGCCAACTTGTGACAGTAAGAACAAGGGTTTGTTCAAACACTTACCAAACTTGGTCATAGAAAATTCTACTTGGAAATGTAGCTTCTACACCCCCCTAGATTCCTCTCCAAAACCATAGATTGAAGCAACCAATGCATTCAATCCATCCAGATACCTCTGAAAGCATTGTGATCCCTTGCCATGCTCCTTTGGCTAGCCTCAGAAATCACTGCAAAAATGGAAAAATTTATTTCAAGGGCCCAAGATATTGCACTAATAATGTACAAGGAGTCATCTCACAAATCCCAAGGAACTAGATAGGTGCCACAATAGTAAAAGGAGTTATCACTCCATAATTACAAACTATCTAGATCAGACCAGCGACAACACTAAACTCAAAATAATTTACAAAATGCAGAAGAAAAAAATAAACAACTATGTAACCACACACAGAGTAATTAAATAAAAACTACATACTCCAATGGTTACAGTACCACATTCAATCCATTAAACACTTCAAAACCACAAAAATCTTAAAACTGTCAAAGGAAAATATTCACAAACTATACCAATGTGTTCATTCACTTTCTCCAATAATTCAACCAACCCTTCAAAAATGTCGAGAGAGGAATTAAGTATCTGATCTTCACATCCACCAACTATTTCAGACAATTACATAACAGTAAGAAATGTTGTCAATGACAACATTGACAATTTTGCAAAGTTGTCAGCAACTTCTTACAACTTTGGCAATTTTGCATCCAAATTTAGTTAACTCAGTACAAAACTCAACCAAATGCATGATTATGCTTACTAGACCAAGAAATAACTATCCTACCCCTTTCTTGTCCAATTTATCCCTCTAATTGCACAAATGCAATGTTTTGACAACATTTTGACCATTTGGGCCCAACTTTTACAAATTTGGACAAATTATAACTTAAGGACTCCAAATGACCTAGTTAGACCTCCTAACCAAAAAAAACATAGTCTAGGACCATCTAGTCCTCTTATTTCATTAGTGGCTTGGCTAAGACCACTACAAGCCAAAACTTAACTAGGAACCCTAGGTTACAAGCTAGCCTTACCTAGGTGCTCCTGCACCACTTTGGTTGCAATAATGTTATAGAACGGGTGTAATATATGAAAGATATGTGTAATTATACTATAGAAATTTTTGTAATATAAGTTACTTATATTATATTATCTATTATTGCATAAATTATTCAGGGTAGAAGACACTCAAATTTTATAGTTATGAATATCTAACGTCTTATATCTATATCTTTTATTTTGAACATTTATGGTTATTTAATCAAAGTTTAGGGTCTACTCAATTATAGAATCATCGTAAATAGAAGGGAGATGGTCACTTTATTGTGCATATTATCATTTTTTCCTAGAATGAACATAGCTAGAAGGGAGATAATAATCTTTTATTGTGCAATATCTCATTTTCTCAAATTGGTTATATATAAAATAGAGATGGTTATCTTTTAATTTGTAGTATATTATTTTCTTAGAATAGGCATTTTGATACCCACCCATAGTTTTATTTTCATTTTATGGTGCCAAACTCTTTTAGGATCTTTCCATGTGTGTGTCCATTATTTCAGTTAGTTTTGGTTTCGGTGATATTCAGATGTATGATGTACTATTTCATGGTTTTTTTGGGACATTATATTTTGTGTGATATCATGTGTTGATAGTTAGATGGTTATGGTTTTTTTCATGATGGTTATATGCATTGATGATGTTATCTATATTTATGGATTTACTGACATACTAATTGTAATGCCCCGCCAGGGAACCCAGAAGGAAAAAGCTTCTAACCACTAAAGTTGCAAGTAATTTTTTTTCAACAACCAATATGAAAATACTTTATAATAATTACCTAATTCACGATCATGAATATCATTTCTCTTAACAACATAAAGTATCATTTAATATATAACTCAACCTATGTCCTCCATAGATTCCCTAATGTTGTTATTTAACAATATGAAACAATCCATTAGTGAGATATTCCTAAACTACATTATTCTAGATTCAATTTAGTGCACCAAGTAAATATTCCTATATTAACCATGAGATACTCATTCAATACATCTAATTGATAAATTAAGTTTACTATCAAATCATGTGACTTTCAAATAAAGAAAAATATGGTTTAATCTTCTTGTTTTACACATTAAAATTCATCAAGGAAAGCTAACCTTTAACGTCGCCATTCATTTTCCTATGTAACATTTAATGATCCATAATTCCTAATATGAATTATTGTTAACATTTCATTTTCTTTGCATCATCATAATTTAGACATTTTAATAGCTAAACATATCCTAAGTTCCTTTATCAAAGATTACATTCATACTAGGTAACATGATAGTAAGTACGCAAAGATCTTCTTTCCACAAAACCATCATTAACATTACATAAAGAGTTTTTTTTGTATTATTTTTTATTTGAGCATTTAGGTGAGAGAGATTAGAAATCAATAAGATAAGAAATATCATATGTATTTCTGTACTCCATACACCTTTAGAGGCATTGTGTAAACATAACCGTCATTTGAATACTACAATCAAGATACCATCTAATTTCATCATTCCACAATAACTTATTTTAACCTTTTTCTTTAAGAGATAACACCCTCATTCCTAGATAAAACATTTCAGACTAAATCTAAGTTCATTTCCTTTCTAAATGGACACATTATGTAATAAAAAAAGTCATGATCAAGTATCACAATCAAGTTTCCTTCAGCATAGATAACATATAATTTTTTCCCTTTTCTTTCACCTAGATCTACCCATGCCTTACACTTCTTGAATTACATCACATTAAAAAATTGATCATTTATAGATATCTCTATTTAGGAGATCTCAAATATTATAATCCTTAAAGGATTAGAAGTTGTCATTAGTATACAAGAAGACAGTTTTGGTCAGTCATGATCACCGAGCGACAGCACTCACCGAGCAACAACATTCATCGAGTGCAGTGGTCACTGAAATGTTTTGAACACCAAGCACTATATCAACTAAGAATCAGTCTATAGAGACATCACTAAGAACTAGTACACAAAGACATCACCAAGCACCAGTCTACACTGAGGGACAACATTTAGCCAAAAAAAGTGGATCTCAACTACATGTCAGCTAAAGAACTTTAGTCTTTAAAATAGATTTTTAATTAGTTGGATAACCATTTCTTGTGGATCAAAAAAAGTGTAAATGGTGGATTTAATAAGTTAACTGATTGTATTCATCTAAACTAGGAGATCAAGGTCAAGTTGTAAACCTTTGATCTTAGAGTTTTTTCAAGAAAAGAATGAAACCTAATTAGGTCAAAATCTAGTATATATAGATGTAATTATCAATCAAGAACATGATCATTGTAGCTTCCAAGGAAATATATGGGTTAGATAGAGGTTTTCATGTAGAAGGACAGATAAATAATAATTTAGTTATCAAGAACTACATTCAAGGCTACTGAGCATAACAGAGGTATTATCCATCACAATAGGTGATATATATTTTGTGAGCTTAATGGATCTATAATCAGAAATTTAAGATTGCAACAATCAGGTCATATATTTTTTTACTCTCTAACAATTGTATCAAGCAGTAAAATCCTTTCACAAGGTGGAATTAATAGTATCTATGTAAATCTCTTAACCAAGTGCACACATACATTGTGTTGCTGAAATCTCTTAACCAAGTAGACTTAACAAGTCTAACATGTTACTCCTAACATGGTAAGATCATCATAAGTGATCACAACTTGTGGCCCTAACATGCTCCTTCCATTCTAAAGATAGTGAAGCTTTGTGGGTTTCATCCCCACCACAAGTTTACCTTCTAACAAGGTTTTCTACATTATCAAATACATGTGTCATGATTAAATGAGTTTCATGAATGTTTTTAATTTTTTTTACATGCATTTACATTTATGCTATGATATTGCATGCATGAAGTAGAAAAGCTACAATGGTCGATTCTGAAAGTAATGAGTACTAAAGATTAATTGGTAAAAGTTTGTAAAGGTATCGATTCACCCTCCCCTCTTAGTGCACACCCTTCCATTATTCCAACAATTGGTGTTAAAGTTAGATCTCTTATTTGGAAAATTTTAATCACTTGAGAGAAAATATCATACAATGGAAAGGTATAAGCTTGATTAAAATATTGAGAATCAGAAGTTGAAAATACATGTTTTCTTTGAGAAATACAAAGAGGCAAGAAACAAAATGAAATATTTATTTTCTAAAAAAAAATTCATGGCATCTCGCTACAATAAAACTAACTATCATGATGAATAGATACCTGACTTCTTTGATTCATCTAGATATGGTAATACATCTGACACATCTGAAGGAACCATTACAAATCTAAATGAAATCAATCAACATTTGACTAAACAAGTGAAAGTAATGCAGATCAGTCAAGAGACACAAATGGTAAGGATGATTGATGTTATGAATAATGCAAGACAAGATGAACAATAAAGAACTCTAGCTATTGATGACAGGAGAAAGATTACTGAAAAATTGCAAGAGAAAGAATCTGAGATACAGAGACTTATTGAACATCACATTGAGATCAGGAATCAAATAGTTCTTATGAGTCATGAGGCCAACCGAGTGAACATGGAATTTACTAGAAAAATAGAATTTCTTGGTGAACTAAAAAAATAAAATGAGAAACTGAAGCATGAAGCCAAGATTCAACAAAAACATAATGATATGATCAAGAAAGCTAAAGATAGTACAAAAAGAATGGATAATTTTTTGAATGGACAAAGAAGACTCAACAACAATACCGGTTTAGGGTATACCGATCATGGAGAATCATAAAAATGATATGATCAAAGGAATGTCTACACAAATCCAAGACCAAAGAAGCGTTCATGTAACCACTGTAAAAACCCAGGCCACACATCAAATTTTTGCAAGAGAAAAGCAAAAGGTATTCCTAAAACTACTTCTACATTCATAGGTAATTGTTATAACTATAACAAGCATCGAAACAAAGCACATGAATGTAGATCTAATCCAAACAAACCAAGGAATAAATATATAAGATGAAGAGAAGACAAGGATGGTACTAAAGAAGCATAAAGAGAATAGATAATCCAAGCAGAAAAGGCCAAAATACCAAAGACAATTGATGAAATTGCAGAGTCAATCATCAACATAGGCAATATACAACACCATAAGATTAGACAATGGGGAGGTCTGTCTAACAAGGATCAGAAATAAATAGAAGTAATCATTAACATGATGGTATCTTACAAATATGTACCTCTATAATTTGGCAATCATATTCCAAAGGAGCTACAAGTTAAAATATCAGCCAGGTGGACATATGCATTGCACATGGAGAAAAAAAATGAGGGATAAATCCCTAGTTGCATTCATGCCCAACTCCTCAGTTGAAGAAATTGACTCAACCATGAAGGAGTATGTCAAGAAATTTTCTGCAAAAACAAGAGCATACAAAGTATTGCAAGATAAATTAGAAGATATTGACATAGAGAGAAATAAGATTTGGACTCAAATTTTTAATCCATCCGAGAAGATACTAGCTCTAACTGAGATAACTCACACCCAGGAAAAGGAGGCCACACCGAGCCCCGAGCACATTTTCATCAATGACACTGAGGATTTCAATTCCATTGACTTAACCACAGAGGCAAGTAAGGCCATGGATGATATTCCTCAAATATTAAAATCATTAGGAGAAACACAAGACATAACTATACAAGATATCACTCATGATTACTTTGATAATGATGCAAAGGTTGATGAAGATGTCAATATTTCCACTGAGCCAACAAATGAAAAGGATACTAGTAATTTTGTGCAGGAACAATTACCAGGTAATATGCATTTATTGATGCAAGAAATAAATATAATGACTGAGTCACAATAGACACCACCTGAGATAGAAGTAGACAAACCAATGGACAAATATGATGAGCAAGGGGAAAATACAAATACCAATGGAGAGGACAAATTGAGTGATGCACCCACCAAGGAAAGTGGAAAGGAAGAAAAGGCTACAAGTCAAGAAAAGGTTGAAGTAGATATGTATACAACCAAGCAATAGGTACTGGCCGAGAAACCTAGCCAATCAACCACACCTCCCAAGAAATCAACAATAGAAATTGAGCAACAAAAGGCTCTTGCTATAATACCTCACTCCCCTGCATCAAGCAACATTAAGAAGAAGAACAAGAACAAGAAAAGTAAACCCCTGTTACACTTGAGGAAATCATAGACATACCTGACTATGATCCAAGAACACTTGATCCTGAGTCACTGACAAGGTATGGGGATCTATGCAAAAGAAAATCACAACAGGACAAGCTCCAACAAGAAAATAGGAATTCACAAGTCCTAGAAACAACAAAGGAGATTCTATTGTAGGTAGTTCCTGATGCCAACATTGATCAAAATGCACCCATCATTGATCAAATTGAAATTCTGACCAAGGAAATCACACAATAGAATGTAGATGCTGAGAAGGTCATTGAGGAAAGAGAAGAAGATAAGTATCACTACAAACTCATAGAGAAAATCAGCCAAGAAGTGGCAGAAAATAAGGTTAAACTTTCTAAACTAGTAACTACATTAGAACCTATTATTTTAGAATTAGTTAGCTTAGTTCAAAAATTGTGCACTATAGAAAACTTCACTACCAGGCATAATGAATAGATAGCTAAGTTAAATGAGGATCTCAAGGCTAGTGCACAAAGTATTTCAACCAAGCCAAATGCATTCCAACTGCATTATGAAAAGCTAGTTGAATATAAATGGTTAAGACTTGGAATACAAAAGAAAGAAAGAAAAATCAGAGATGAAGTAATCGAGCTACAAGCCATGTTACTACCAAGTCTCACATTGTTGATAACACACATGACTATGAAAAAGACTCTAATTGCCACCCTAGAGATGTCAATAGTAGAAAGAATCTATGACATGCACACTCAAATCACATTGGATCAAATGAACCTAGAGAACTTAAAGGATAAATGGGAAAATCTGATGGCAGCCATTCAACAATCACATTCACACACTCTTGACAAACTATAATTTTTACATCTTTGTCATTACTTTCAAAAAAGGGGGAAATATGTACATACATTGTATCTGCATACCGAGGCATGTACATAGGGGGAGTCATTATAAAACAAAAACACTTGGTATATGCTGTACATATCAGTTTTTGATACTAATGCCAAAGGGGGAGATTGATAATCCTTAAAGGATCAAAATTTATCATTAGTATACAAGTAGACGGTTTTTGTCAGTCATGATCACCGTGTTGGTGCTATTTCTTCTCCAAAATGTGCCTTGTAATTTTGTAGGGTCTCCTATCATTAGTATTCAAGGGCTTTGAAATTGGTATTCAAATTGTTTTTATGCCTCTGCAAAGTGTGTTCAAACCCTCAACCTAATTGAAAATGGTCAAAAGTGACTAAAAATCCTAAGTGCCTTGGCCGATTCTATTCTTGCATTACATTTTTGGTCACTTAAGTTGTATTAATTCATGTGTCCATGTCGAATGGGTTACTTTTTACCAAAATATTGTATCATCCTAACCACTTTAATAATTCCTAAGTCTCACTATGTAGGTCCCTTTTACGTCATCCCCTTATGTATCATGCAAGTTTGAAAAGATTAGATGGTTCACTTATCCGATATGTCTCCAAGATGCTTGACATCTAATGTATAAGAGAACAAGTGGAGGTGATGCATGTCCTTGGTGGTGCCGAGCATGTTAAAAAAGTCTTCTGTTAAAAGGCGAGCAACTTAAAAAAAATCAGACAGTGCGCTTATTCACTTATCTCCACGATGCTCGACATCTAACATATAAGCGAATAAGTGGAAGCGACGCGTGTCCTTGGTGGGGTCGAGCTGTTGAAAAGGTGTTCTATTAAATAGTGCACAAGTTTGAATGGATCAAATAGACCCCTTATTCGCTTAAAGGAAAAGTGCATGACATCTAACATATAAGAAAATAAGCAGTGATGACACCTGTCCAGGGAAGTATGTGGGTCCAATTGCAGATGAGTATGAAAGGTGTTAAAACCTGGAAGGATTTGATGGTCGACTTATTTTCTTATATCCAAGATGCTCCACATATAATGAATAAGCGAATAAGTGGTGATGACATCTGGCAGTTGGTTGGCCCAGGCATTCAAAGCTGGCAAAGCTTTAAAGTTTAGTTTAGTTGCTCCATATCTAACGGCTCGCTTATCCGCTTATCTCCAAGATGCTTGAAATCTAACATATAAGTGAATAAGAAGAAGCGACATGTGTCCTCAGTCGACAGTTGTTTTTGGGAAAGTAAGATGGCTGTCAGATGTGAAGGATGAAGCCCAGAATCAATGGTTCAAATTCAAAGTTGATAAAACAAGTTGCAGAGAGTCGTTAAGCCGTGAAATTGAAGCTGGTAAATTAATTACAGAACGTGTGACAACTCCAGTCGAATTCAATTTGAAAGAATAATTTGATTGAGGCTATAAATTGATTAAGTTGATTGCAATATCAATGAATCACCAAAACCATTTGAGCAAAGACAGAATTAAAAGAAAACCAGCTTCACGCGACTTCAGTGCAGAACGGGTAAGCTCACTGATTCATTACTATTCAAATTGAGATAGAGTTTGTAATTTAGAGAAGGTTTTAGAGCTCTTGTTTTAGAATCTGGTTCTAGTATTGATAGAAAACCCTTAGAATGGCCCCTAGAGTTGAAATTTTGGGACAGGTTGATTACCAGAAATAGAATGTTAGGGAGGATTTATTGTAGCAGTTACCATTGTCCTCAGGGGATGCCACACAAGCTAAGAAGGTAGTTCCTCAACATCCCCACTTCAAAATTGGGGATGGGTTATATGATTTAGGAATATGGGAAAGAGATGCTACTACTATTTTAGACGCCCTTACTCTATTTAGAGTAGCTTATAGTCAAAGAAAGGCCCCCACCCCAGACTGTAATCTTTGGGAACTAGATGTTGGAAATTTGATAGCACCTAGTGTATTCATGGACACTGATTTTCTCATTCTAATAGAAAACATTTATGATAAGGTGTCTAGGGTTGTTAGAGACACCCAGGGAAATATATTACTGACTGTAACAACAGATGAAATCAGAAGAATTTTCAAGCTGACTGACACTTCCTAGAATATGGATGATATTGACCTCGAATATTTCAAAGAAATATACAATAACCAAAGGGATTATTACATAGGTGAAGTAGTGAAGGGGTATGCTAATAAGATAGGAAATTTGGTTGTGATAGGACCAGGAACCCCTGAACCTTTCAAAGTGGATTTTTTCATTGGCAAGGCCAGGAAAATGTACAGTTCCCTGTGCAATATTTTGGGGATAAATGAAAAGACGGTCATGCCAGTCCATATAATGTTGATGGTAGTTCAAATTCTACATCCCCACATGTCAGTAGTTTTCAATTATGCATCCTATATTGCTCAGGTGATGCATGATGGCTTGTCAGGGATCAAAGATGGCAATATACAAAAGCCAATGGGTTGGTATTCCCTTATGATGCATATGTTCTTATTTAACAGTGCAAATTTCTTTGAAGAAGAAATGGAATTGGAGAGATTCCAAGATGATGAAGAATTGCCTATTCAGATGTGGAGTGCAAATTTGTCCTGGGATACAAAGAATGCAAGTTATGTATACTTTGACAAATTTTTTGCAACCGGACTTAAATCATTACTAAGAAACCAAAATGCAAGAGTCCATAATGAAGTAATGATGTTGTTAAGGCCTATGGAGTATGCCCCTAAGCTGAAAATTGTTCACAACTAGGGAGATTTGATATTGTACCCTTTTGCCATAGTGATTAGGGTTTATGGTTTTAGAGGTGTTCCTTATGTGCTACCCTACAGAGTCCCACTCAAAATTGGGATAGCAAAAATCATAAGACAATTAGGT
>MU225325.1:2597139-2631346 GCA_018584345.1 Thuja plicata | reverse complement strand
TATACAATCATTTCTAGGACAGGTTAATTTTGTCAGGAGATTTATTGCCAACTTTGCAGAATTAGTTAAACCTATTGTCAAATTGCTAAAGAAAAATGTGAAGTTTGAATGGGGTCAAGAAGCTCAGCCAACCTTTGAAAAGATAAAAAAATCTATTCAAGAAGCACCAGTCCTTGTATCCCCAGATTACACTAAGCCCTTTTCCCTATTTACTTTTGCCTCATTTCACACTATTGCAGCAGTCTTATTGCAGAAGGATAATGGAGGATTCGAGCACCCCATTGCATTTTTTATTAAATCATTGCAATCAGCTGAATAAAATTATCAAATGATGGAGAAACAAGCTTATGCTCTGGTGAAGGAAGTCAAGGCTTTCAGGCCTTATTTGGTGTGTGCAAAAATAAAATCCTATGTCCCTCATGCCGCTGTCAAGGACATTTTTGTTCAGAATGAAGTGACAGGAAAGAGATGTAAATGGATAAACAAAGTTCAAGAGTTTCATATAGAAATCCATATCACTAAGTTAGTGAGGGGATTAGGGTTGGCTAAATTGATGACAGAGGAAATTTTGGATTTGGCCCAAATAAACAATGTGGGTACTAAAGATAACCGCTTGACAAGTATTGAGATGCAACCCTGGTATTCCAATATTGTTTATTTCCTGAAAAATGCTAAATATCTAGACAACTTAAATGATAATCGAAGGAGGAGTTTGAAGCTGCAATCACAAAAGTATGTTTTGTTACAAGGTGATTTGTTCTGGAAAAATAGAGATGGGATCTTGTTACTATGCCTTGACAAAGGTCAATCAGAAAAGGTATTAAGAGAGATGCACGTTGGAATGTGTGGGGGGCATTATTATACTAGAATAATAGCCCACAAGATCTTGAGGGCTGGATACTATTGGCCTTATGTTTTCCAAGATGCTCACACTTTTTTCAGGAAATGTGAGCCATGCCAGAGATTTTCAAGCAAGATGAAATATTCAGGGGCATTTTTATTAAACTTAGTGGTAGCAGAGGCTCCCTTTGCTATGTGGGGAATGTATTTTATAGGGGAATTTAATGAAAATTCAAGTGGAGTCCATGGTTGGATTTTTCTAGCAACTGATTATTTCACAAAGTGGGTAGAAGCAATCCCAACCAAAAAGGCAACAAGTGTTGTGGTTATTGACTTTTTGATGCATAATATAATTACCAGATTTGGTGTTCCCCTTAAACTGATAATGGAAAATGTCATGTGCTTTAGGTCAGAAGAATTCACTAAATTTTGCTCTGATATGGGAATTGCCATGTCCTATTCATCCCCATACCACCCTCAAGCTAATGGTCAAGCAGAATCCAGCAATAAAGCATTTTACAAATTTTGAAAAAGACCTTGGAGGGAAATAAGAGAGCCTGGCATATTAAATTGAAACTTTCCCTATGGGATGATAGGATTACTATCAAGAAGGCCACTGGAAGGTCTCCTTTTGAATTGGTTTATGGTGTTCAATCAAGAATGCCTGTTAAAAATTTGGTCCCAATTTACAAGTTTATCCAAGATGAAGGAATAGAAATCTCTGAACCTATGGAAGAAAGGATGGTTCAGTTAGTGGAATTGGATGAGATAAGGAGAGAAAGCCAGAGAGAAAATATCAAACTAAAGCAAAGAATGAAATACCTTTTTGATAGAAGAGCAGATGTGAGAAAGTTTCTGCCTAGTGATTTTGTATTGCAGTCGAATGTTAAGGCTGAAGAGAAAGGCAAGCACAAGAAATTTGAATCATTGTGGATTGGGCCTTATGTAATATCTAGGATCTTTGGGAAAGATTCTTACTTCCTCAAGAATATGGATGATGAAGAACAGGACAGTGCATGGACAATTCTTGAAAATTTTCTTTAATTAACTTCTACTTTCCATGCACAGTAGTCTGTAATATATGTACAGGTGTGTTTCCCTTCTGTTGCGTGTTTGTTTCCAGTTTTAGGTTAGTCTATTTTTTGGTCTGATTCCCTAGAGATCTGTGGTTCTTGTTATAACCTTGCATTTAAACATCCTTAGAGAGAGCCACTGTTGGTGCTATTTCTTGTCCAAAATGTGCCTTGTAATTTTCATAGGGTCTCTTGTCATTAGTAGTGTCAAGGGCTTTGAAATTGGTATTCAAATTGTTTTTATGCCTCTGCAAAGTGTGCTCAAACCCTCAACCTAATTGAAAATGGTCAAAAGTGACTAAAAACCCTAAGTGCCTTGGCCGATTCTATTATTGCGTTACTTTTTCGGTCACTTAAGTTGTATTAAGTCATGTGTCCATGTCGAATGGGTTACTTTTTTCCAAAATATTGTATCATCCTAACCACTTTAATAATTCCTAAGTCCCGCTATGTCGGTCCCTTTTACATCATCCACTTATGTATCATGCAAGTTTGAAAAGATCAGATGGCTCACTTATCTGCTTATCTCCAAGATGCTCGACATCTAACGTATAAGAGAACAAGCAGAGT
Source organism: Thuja plicata (assembly GCA_018584345.1). Taxonomy (NCBI): domain Eukaryota; kingdom Viridiplantae; phylum Streptophyta; class Pinopsida; order Cupressales; family Cupressaceae; genus Thuja; species Thuja plicata. The sequence goes on along the minus strand of MU225325.1, from coordinate 2,628,863 downwards.
GACGCGTGTCCTTGGTGTGGCCAAGCATGTTAAGAAAGTCTTCTGTTAAAGGCGAGCAACTCAAAAAAAATTGGATGGTGTGCTTATTCGCTTATCTCCAAGATGCTCGACATCTAACGTATAAGTGAATAAGAGGAAGCGACGCTTGTCCTTGGTGGGGCTGAGCTGTTGAAAAGGCATTCCGTTAAATAATGCAAAAGTTTGAAAGGATCGAATAGACCACTTATTCACTTAAAGGAAAAGTGCATGACATCTAACATATAAGCAAATAAGTGGTGATAACACCTATCTAGGGAAGTATGTGGGTCCAATTGCAGACGAGTATGAAAGGTGTTAAAACCTAGAAGGATCTAACGGTTGGATTATTTTCTTATATCCAAGATGCTCGACATCTAATGAATAAGCGAATAAGCGGTGATGACATTTGGCAGTTGGTGGGCACAGGCATTCAAAGCTGGCGAAGGTTTAAAGCTCAGTTTAGTTGCTCCATATCTAACGGCTCGCTTATCCGCTTATCTCCAAGATGCTCAACATCTAACATATAAGAAAATAAGTAGAAGTGACACATGTCCTTAGTTGATAGTTGTTTTCAGGAAAGTAAGATGGCTGTCAGATGTGAAGGATGAAGCCCAGAATCGACGGTTCAAATTCAAAGTTGATAAAACAAGTTGCAGAGAGCCGTTAAGCTGTGAAATTGAAGCTGGTAAATTAATTATAGAATGTGTGACAACTCCAGTCGAATTCAATTCAAAAGACTGATTTGATTGAGGTCATTAATTGATTAAGTCGATTGAAATATCAATGATTCACCAAAACCATTTGAGAAAAGATGAAAATAAAAGAAAACCAGCTTTGTGCAACTTCTGTGCAGAATAGGTAAGCTCACTGATTCATTACTATTCAAATCGAGATAGAGTTTTCAATTTAGAGAAAGTTTTAGAGCTCTTTTTTCAGAATCTGGTTCTAGTATTGATAGCAAACCCTTAGAATGGCCCCTAGAGTTGAAATTTCAGGACAAGTTGATTACCAAAAATAGAACGTTAGGGAGGATTTATTGTAGCAGTTACCATTGTCCTCAGGGGATGCCACACAAGCTAAGAAGGCAGTGCCTCAACATCCCCACTTCAAAATTAGGGATGGGTTATATGATTTAGGAAGATGGGCAAGAGATGCTACTACTATTTTAGATGCCCTTACTCTGTTTAGAGTAGCTTATAGTCAAAGAAAGGCCCCCACCACAGACTGTAATATTTGGGAACTAGATGTTGGAAAGTTGATAGTACCTAGTGTATTCATGGACATAGATTTGGTCATTCTAATAGAAAACACTTATGATAAGGTGTCGAGGGTTGTTAGAGACACCCGAGGAAATATAATACTGACTGTAACAACAGATGAAATCAGAAGATGTTTCAAACTGACTGACACTTCCCAAAATATGGATGATATTGACCTCGAATATTTCAAAGAAATATACAATAACCAAAGGGATTATTACATAGGTGAAGTAGTGAAGGGGTATTCTAATAAGATAGGAAATTTGGTTGTAATAGGACTAGGAACCCCTGAACCTTTCAAAGTTGATTTTTTCATTGGCAAGGCCAGGAAAATGTACAGTTCCCTGTGCAATATTTTGGGGATAAATGAAGAGACAGCCATGCCAGTCCATATAATGTTGATGGTAGTTCAAATTCTACATCCCCACTTGTCAATAGTGTTTGATTATGCATCCTATATTGCTCAGGAGATGCATATGGCTTGTTAGGGATCAAGGATGGAAATATAAAAAAGCCAATGGGTTGGTATTCCCTTATGGTGCATATGTTCTTATTTAATAGTGCAGATTTCTTTGAAGAAGAAATGGAATTGGAGAGATTCAAAGATGATGAAGAATTGCCTGTTCAGATATGGAGTGCAGATTTGTCCTAGGATAGAAAGAATGCAAGTTATGTATACTTTGACAAAGTTTTTGCAACCAGACTTAAATAATTACTAAGCAACCAAAATGCAAGAGTCCATAATGAAGTAATGATGTTGTTAAGGCCTATGGAGTATGCCCCTGAGCTGAAAATTGCTCACAACTAGGGAGATTTGATATTGTACCCTTTTGCCACAGTGATTAGGGTTTATGGTTTTAGAGGTGTTCCTTATGTGCTACCCTACAGAGTCCCACTAAAAAATGGGATAGCAGAAATCATAAGACAATTAGGTGGGCTGCAGGAGGAAGCTTTGAATGGAAAGATGAAGGGAAATATATTCCCTACCCTCACTAAATCCCATCACTTTATCACAACAAAAGGAGGGTGGACACAGTTTGGAAAATACTTTGAACCCTATAATTTATCCACTTCCATAGCCAGGTGTGCAGACAATGAAGATTTTATCATGTGCATGTTTAGAAACAGGACCAATTGTATAATGCTAAAGCATCAATTCTACTATCCAAAGGATATTATCAGGAACATTTTTGAATTGGAGGTTCAAGAAGTCAGGAAGGAGAAGTGGATGGCATATAAGAAATCCTTGGACTTTGTCCAGAATTTTGACAAGACCTATGATCCTCTAAAGGAATTTTTCCCATGGTCTTATAAAATTGATTCATTAATGAATCTTTTTGAGGGAATAATGCAAACCTTGAATGAGAAAAGGAAGAGAGTAGTTGAGAATGACCCAGAAAAGGCTCTTGCTATTTTGATTAAATTTGCATAGAGCATAATAGTATACAAAAGAAGAGGATATACCACTATTGCTCCCAAATTTGATGAGCCCACTCAGCATAAGGGAAAGAGGCCAATGGATATTGATATTCAAGAAGTACCCTCTCCAAAGAGGCAAAGGGTGGAGATAAAAGAACAAGGAGGTGAATTATATTCTCCTTCCCAATCCCCTATGCAATATGATGACTAGACCATTACTGAGCAATTACTCAAGATGAGAAATGCTGGTGAAGTAGTTGTTACTACTCAAGAACTACAAGAAGGGATGCCAAAAGAACCTAAACATACATCATCTGACCTTAGAGTGGTAGAATTTGATGGAAAAGAATTATATCCTGTGACTAAACAGGCTAGTGATGAATTCTTGTCTGATGACAATTTCATCAAAACTAGGGCTTTTATTCAGTTTCTATAGAGATACCATATTGGTGAATATAATGACAAGTGCCAGAAAATGATAGAAGCTCAACCCAATGCTGCCAAGGAGGACATAGAGAAAGCATTCAAACAAAAATTGGTATTAAAATTTGACAAGATTACTCCTGAAGAGGGTAGACAAATGATCAAAAGGCAGGGGGTTCTCATATTGCCACAATGGGATTTAGTTGATGCAGTAGTTTTTGATGCTATAAGGAAACAAGATAAACCCATAAGCCCTGCACAAAACATGAATTGGTGCTCAATTTAGTGAGGATCATGTAGCATTTGCAATCTGGTCACTAAAGAAGAAGGACAAGAGAAGAGTTAAAGAAGATGATGAGACTGAAAACACAGGTAGCCTAATTGTGAAAAGGGTTGTAGATACCTCTGGAACTGAAGTGGCTAACCTTGTTGTACAGGCTCCCAATTTGAGTATGAAAGTATCAAAGAAAGAGAAGGAAGCATATGCTAGTTTGAATTAAAAGTATGAGTTTGTGCTCAAGGCTTATAATGAAGAGAGGGTTAAATCTTTGATGAAGGACAACAAAATAGCAGAGTTGGAAGGTAAGCAAAAGATTCAATTGATGCCCCAAAGGGTAAATTCTCATGACCCGTATCAACCTTCCTCCTCAATTATGTTAATAACATATCCCCCATCCCCTGCACCTCTAAGTCCTACTACTCAGGAAGCTGCCAAGAGAGCAGAATTGGAAGCTGAGAAGAATAGGCTAATCAACGAAAGGACAAGATTGGAAGTGGAGGGTAAGAGGGACCTATAAGATTCCCCAGTATACAAAGAGGTTGATGAGTTGGTGAAGAAAAAATGTTCTGATCAAATATTCTCCAACCTCAAAAGGTGTGCCAGTGAGGTCAACCTCTCTAATCTCTACCTCTTGGGGAAGAAGATTGCAAGCATCATCAAAAAATATGAGGTTGAAAAGGAACAATGGAATCTGATAGTTAGTAAATGGAAAGGGAAGGAATCCCATGTTAAATCTTTCAATTCCCTCTCAAAAGAGAAAAATTATATTGATATTATTCTAACAAGCACTCATAAGTGTCTCAAATTGATGGTCAATTTAGACACCAAGAGAAACATGGTCATGAAGAAGATCGGAACTCTGAGAGGGGAATTTTCCAAGGATAGATATGATATGAGTCCCTATATGTTAAAAGAGGATGGGAACATAAAGAATGAAGCCCTATGGCTGAGGAAATTAAATGAAGCAATAACTAATAGGACAAAAAGTATTGTCACTTTGGCAAATATTGGTTCGTTTGTTTTAACCATTGATATTTTGAGCAAAGCCAGGGCATTTTTTGAATCTTTGGAAGCAGAAGTAGAGAAGGCCAATAGTGACTGGGAGGAGTTCAATAGCCAAAAAGATGAGGTTCTCAATTTCAGTTGGCCTAGTGATGAGGTGTTCACCATGTGGGTTAGCAAGTATGGAGTAGTCATCCCGGTAGCATGAGATAATAAATATGAAGGGGACAGCTAACACCAAGGAGGTTGAGTGAATGGAGCAAATTAGATATTTGGAGCCTCTACACCAAAAAGAGAACAAGATCTAGATGATAAAGACCCAACTACTTTGGAGAAACTTCAAGCATTCAGGTGGTCACGAGACAAATGATCACATGGCTTATAGAAAATATTATTTTCTCATCAGCCAGAAGTTTTGTCTCCTCTTGAAACTGTATTTTTTCCTTTAGCCCAGTCATTCCTAGCTTGTTGCATCCTTGTTTTCCAAAAGGATTCCAAGATGACTATGGCTACCTATAAGTATCAAGTTGTAATATTGTAATAAGGATGGTAAAAATAAGACTACAAGGTAGATTACGACATTGGTCTAACTATTGGTTTTGAGTCTTCAAAATGTACTGCTATTGAGTTCATATTAATAAAATTACAATGGAGTCTCCATTTTCATGTCAATGATGTCTTCTTGCATTTACCATTAATTCTTGTATGTTCAATTTGTAAGGCATTTCAAGTGTACTGGTTATAATATAGTCATGTTCTTGTTTGTGAGTTACTTTCAAGGAGAGTTTAAATCTTACAGATGATTGCAGAGGATTATGATTCATGCAAGGATTTGATACATTGGTGTAGGAGTGAGAGGATAGTTTGTAAGGCACTCTATCTAGGATTCATATGTGTTTCTATTAATTATCTTAATATGTGTATGCTCTGTTATGACTCTATTATTCATGATTAGGCACTGGTCAAGATGCTAACAAGTGGTTATTATCATCAACTCAAATATTAAAATCCTTATTTTCTGATATTTAAGAGAAAATATGTGTAGTTGATTGTATTCAGAGGATATAATTCATCTTAGTGATTCCTTGAAGAGTGAATTGATAGGTTAGCCTTCCTAGGCCAAAGTGGCATAAAAAGAAGAAGGGTTATGAATCCTTAATCCATTATGAGATTCTCTGTCATTCAGTGAGTCTTTAATCAGGTGCACCCACCTAGGTATGTGGAGCCCAAAGTGTAGAAGGAGTTTCATCCTTGTTAATTAGCCTTATTCATGTATGAACCTACATTGGGATAGAGGGTTAATCACTTATTGTTTTTTTAATTGATTCATACAAGAAAAAGAGATAACACACCGAGCGACAACACTCACCGAGCAACAGCATTCACCGAGCGCAGTGGTCACCGAAATGTTTTGAACACTGAGCAGTATATCAACTGAGCATCAGTCTATAGAGACATCACTAATCACCAGTACATAGAGACATCACTGAGCACTAATCTACACCAAGAGAGAGCATTTCACTAGAAAAAGTGGATCTCAACTACATGTCAGCTAAGGCACTTTAGTCTTTAAAATAGGTTTTACTTATATGGTTAACCATTTCTTGTGGATCAAGAAAAGATTAAATGATAGATTTAATTTGTTAACTGATTGTATTCATGCAAACTAGGAGATCAAGGTCAATTTGTAAACCTTTGGTCTTAGATTTTTTTCAAGAAAATATTGAAACCTAATTAGGTCCAAATCTTGTATATATAGATGTAATTATCAATCAAGAACATGATCATTGTAGCTGCCAAGGACATCTATGGATCAGGTAGAGGTTTTCATACAGAAGGACAGATAAAGAAGAATTTAGTTATCAAGAACTACATTCAAGGCTACCAAGCAGAACAGAGGTATTATCCATCACAATAGGTGATATATATTTTGTGAGCTTAATGGATCTATAATCAGCAATTTAAGATTGCAACAATTAGGTCATATATTTTTTTACTCTTTAACAATTTTAGCAAGTAGTAAAATCCTTTCACAAGGTGGACTTAACAGTCTTTATGTAAATCTCTTAACTGAGTGCACACATACATTATTTTTCTTAAATCTCTTAACCAAGTAGACTTAACAAGTCTGAAATGTTACTCCTAACAGGGTAACATCATCAAAAGTGATCACAAATTGTAGCCCTAACATGCACCTTCCATTCTGCATATAGTGAAGCTTTGTGGGTTTCATCCCCACCGTGGTTTTTGCCTTCTTACAAGGGTTTCTGCATTATCAAATACTTGTGTCATGATTAAATGAGTTTTGAATAAATTTTTCAATGTTTGTTTACATGCATTTACATTTATGCTATGATATTGCATGCATGAAGTAGAAAAGCTACAATTATCAGTTATGAAATTAATGAGTACTAAAGATTAATTGATAAAAGCTTTTAAGGGTATTGAATCACCCCTCCCCTTTTAGTACACACCCTTCCATTATTCTAACAAAACAAATAAATATGTATAACATCAAGTACAAGATATATGTTACAATAGAAAATTATTCAACTACAATTCTAGAATGAAGCATGCACTTGGATCATCTATATAACAATGAACGATTCCTTGATATAAAAATTTTAAATAGCCAACCATGTGGATACAAATAGGTCCACTCCCCCATGCTAGGAGACATAAATTAAGGTCCATGCAAGAGGTATCACCTAGGAAATTCCGAATTTGGCAATAACCTTTCCCCAAAATCACAACACAAAAGGATGAACAATGAGGTAAATAGGACAAATCAAGACATGATCATCAATAGTAGGATCTCTAAAATGGGCTTCCTGCCCATAAATACACATTATGAAGGCATAAGAAAACCACATTACAACATGATGGAATTCATAAAAAATGCCACAACATCAATTTATTGAGTTTATAAAAGAAAAAATTATCTCTAATCCACTAGACAACCCTAAACCCGAATCTGGCAAAGAAGCTTGGGTAATCTTTGACATTAATACTTGTGAGACTAGCATTCTAGCTAACTTTTCCAAAGTGGGAGATTTCAAACACATTATGATCATTTATAAAAACCATGCACAATTAAAAGATGTAAATTTAATAGTAAGAATATAGATTTCTATGTTTATTTAGTAACTTCATGGAAAAGCCTATAAAGCTGATGTGTTGGAGATAGTATATTCTTACAGTATTTCCCTTCTACATAAAGAAACCTTAAATACAATGTACCAATTGTTTAAAGAAAAACATAAGATGCATCCAAACATACACAACAAAGCAACAGGTAGCCTTATTTTTTATGTATGTAATCTGATGATCTCTTCTAGAGTGGCTCATAATTACAAATTTATAGATTTCTTGATTAAATATTTGATGAAGAAGAAGGAATTTTTTTTATAGTTGATCTGATGAATTATGTTACAAATAGAAAAGGATTCTAGGATTCTCTTCATGCAATGTATTGATCTCTTCTTGATCAAGTCTATTAATAACATAGGGAGATTCCACCCTATAAATTGGATTGGGAGGTCCTGTTCATTGTGAAAGTGATTTTGATTGTATCCATGTGCTGACATGCTGCTGGATCAGAATTTGTGGTGATGGACAAGGAATTTTCTATTAATCCCATAATGCAAGGGGGATTTTCTCTTAATCTTATAATAGAGAAACACTTGAACTTCTAAAAATAAATAATCTATTATGTGTTGGTAATATGCAAATGTTATATTATTATTATCATACTTTAATTATGTTTATACAGTGGGAATTATTAGATTATATTTAATTATGTTTATAGTTGTATGATTCCGGCATGATGCCATGTGACTCTTCACGGGGTGATTTTTTATTCACCGGCCTTTTTTGTGAATATTGTACTTTATTCTACATATTAATAGTAAAGACCTCTATTCATCAAATATATATATATATATATATATATATATATATATATATACATATATATATATATATGATTTCTTATATCTATACCTTTTATTTTGAGCATTTATGGTTATCTAAGTAAACTTTAGGCTCTACTCAATTACAGAATCATTGTAGATAGAAGAGAGATGATCATTTTATTGTGCATAGTATCTTGTTTTCCTAGAATGAGCATAGAATAAGGGAGATATTTAATGCCCCACATGGGAATCCTTGGACACAACGATGAAACAAGAGGTAACATAAAAAAAAATTCAAAGGATAGAATTAACCAACATGAAAACATATCACAAGAAGAAGACTAAAAAAAAACCAAAGATTCTCAAGCCTTATTACGCTTAAGATTTAATTACCATCTACATGATTAATATACAAGAATCATCCAGATTACTATGTTAACATACAATCAATTATTTTTAAACCCAAAGTACAATTCCTACCATGGTTAGTCATACAGGCTCATTCACCAAATTAAAACACATAGTCTAACATGGATTGCAAAAATTGTACCCCAAGGATGATTGATACTTGATATGTTCTGACTTGGGAAGGTGCATCTCAAAAAGGGTATCCAAAAATTGAATTTGCATCCTCCATTAGAGAGAGAAAGTTCCCTCTATCCATGATACGATTAACTCCATTAGTGACTTCATCCAATCATTCATAGGGAACCATTTGAAAACCCACAATGAGTAGTGTGATAGAAGGTATAAGTCCAATATGAGTAGCAAGATCTTGAACGAGAGGATACTAGGAACCATACAAGAACATACTATGTTTTGTGCAAAATCATATTGATACTCGTATGAGAAGCTGCCTTTCTGGCCTTAGGAAATAAATTAGGGAAAATTGAACAAGACAAGGAAGGTAAACTCCACACCAAAGAGCACCAAAAATGTGCAAATTGAGGAGGTAGATAGTCAATGGCACCAAAATCGTAAGTAAAACATAACTAAAATAATCTAGATCATCTAACATCACATACATAGACATGAGCATAAAGTAACTACATAAATCATTGAATGTAAACTGAAGAAGAAAATGAGAAACAAGCTCCAATTCTATAGTTGGAGGAAGATCATCTTTGTACTCTGATCCCCAGAAGTGGTATAGGTTAGAAACATCTCCCAACCAAGTGGAACATATAGGCCCACCCCATCATGCTCATAGAGATAATGACCTGACTGTAGTCATATAAGAGACTCACATGCAAGAGGCTACAAACATTCCAACCAATGAAAGACTCAAATTACACATATGATCATGAATTCCAATGCAATATTCCAAGTCACTACTTTGAACACACTATTGGATACTACGTAGGGCCTCTGGTGGAGTGTCATCACTTAGCTTGTACTAGTCCAACTGGTATATGGTATAGTAACTCAACTCCCTTGGGAGGCCTCATATCGTGTCCTCGTACTAGGTCATGCAGGAGACTGGCTACCATACAGACACCACACACTCGCACCATCATGCATAAGAGGCTCGGCTACTGTACAAGTGTTATGTTATCTTACAATAAGTTTTATTTACCATGTGTTTATTTTCTTATCACTTTATTAAACATCTTCGCATTACCTTGTTGGCCACTTCCGGGCCTGGATAACTACTAGAAGCCAATCCACATGTCTACCCATACATACCCTTTCTTGCCATACAACAAGTGCCATAAGGAAATGAAATTTCCCAACCCAACCCCCAATGATCAAGTACTCAACTAGCATATATCTAGGATTTTGGGTCTCGCAAGATTCTACCATAGGCAAGCTCACGTTCATGTGGGTAGGCTCAACCAACTCAACAAAAATAAAGAAACAAGAGTATGCAATGGGCTAGACTTGAGAAAATAAACAAGATGAAAAAAGAATAAACACACTAAGGGAAACATGACCGAGTGGAAACCAAAGGATAAACAATAACACATAGCTCAGTCACCCACTTTCCAAGATCATAGATTTCCATGGAATCCATAATTCATCTCGCTAGCATACGAGGGTAGCACACAATGCCCAAAACAAACCAATCACTCAAATTTTGACAAATCTGACAAAAGGGAAAATCCATAAATTTAACTTGACAGAGCACTTTCGAATCATGATATAAAAATAATCATAATTTTCTCTAACCATCCTAACTTCATTATGCTACTCCTTGTAGTAAATGCTACTATAAACATAAATCAATTTAAGCCAACAAGGTGACCAATAATTATTGGGTGACACAAAATGAGACAACATGGAAAATACCCAAAATTAAAACATTTTGTAAGTCAATAAAATCAAAAACCCACTTCTAAGATATTCCCAAACTACCAAAACTAAAATAAAATTCAAGTTTCGAGCACACACAAAATTTGGATGTATAACTAGGTAAAAACTTCAATTTCAAAAAATATAGAATCACACAAATGCTCATGCCTGCCCAACCGAGTCATGGAAATACATAAAAATGGAGGAGAACACTAGTTCTCAACCCCCAACTTTTTAGCAATCAAAAGGAATAAAAAAAATAGAGTAAATCAATAAAAATGAGAAGGCCCTACCTCACTCCAAACACTCAAAACCCAAAAATGAAGAGAAGAAAATGGAGAAGACATCAAATGGGCTGAAAATCATGGGGCAGATGGAGATCCACGCTATGAATCCAATGAGCCTATCCTTTCAAATATTTGACAAGCCAATCTCCCACAACGAGCCAAATAATAAAATCTCCAAAGAGGGTTTTCAAGCAAAACTCAAATTCTCAAAATATTAAAATGAGAAGTGAAGTCTAAAACTTAGTTTTTTCCTTACCTAAGAACTTTTAAGAAATTGGCTTATAAATTAGAATATTAAGCCACTTAATAAACTAATTGGCCATTTTCCTAAATTAATTAGAACTATTCCAGGCATTTGGAATTCAACTACAACAAATTAGCCGCTAAATAAATAAAATAAATCAAATCATTAAAAGTCACAAAATACAATTAAATTGACATTTAATTTAATAATTTTTGCAACAACTACGGAACCCTAAATGCACAAACATGCTCACTGGTCAAATTACATAATTCAATATAAATCTGGATTACCAGAATAAATTGAGGGTTAATAATAATATTATTATTATTATTATGGATATGTCACCCATACAGGGATGACATTGGCTCAACATGAAAGGTCAAGGTCACTATCTCCTAGTGACACTTTTGGGGATACAGGTACACACTCAAATCATGTAACTTAGGAGGAATGTACCTAGTACCTGTTCAATAAATAAGCAAACATCAAGTGTATATGTTGAACATATAAATAGCCGAAGCACAAACAAACACCTAGTCATATTGAAGGAGAATGTAAAATTGTAGAGATCATGCAAACAAGTGACTACGACTCTGTCTTACTTTGTATTAGCACCAATATGCAAAATGCATATCATTAATGAAATACAACATAATAATATATAATCACATGACATAATAGTTATATTAAAGTATTCAAATAATCATTTACAATCATCTAAGTATATATCTATTGAAGGTAAAAGACAAATATCCATAGCATAAAAGCACCATAATAATGATTCCAATAACATCAATGAGATCTAAATATAATCCTCATCCCAAATATGAATACAAAATAAAATAGGCATCATCATAAAGCATCATGTCACATAACTAGCATCATCATGCAGATATGATCAAAATATTGCTAACACCATAATCTAACATATAGAATTAACAATGAGACATTAATTGAAAAAAGGTACGGTATTTAGCTACATCACTTAGTGCAACCACCAGATCAAATCACATTGATAATCATGGAATAATAACATCATGGTACAATCTAATAATTCCTAATCTAGATACTATCTCAACAAGGTAAGTGATCATAATTTAGGTAACCACTGGAACATAAATCAGTGAAACCATCAAATCCCATCATAATCCAAATAGGTAGATAACATTCGTAACCACAACAGTAATCTTGTATTGAGCACAAGATTAAATTGAACTAGGTACATCTCATAATTCCAACATAATACCATCACAAAGGAATAATAATTGAAACACAATGAATCGTCAAAACTTAGAATAAAATTCTTAGCATCACCAATAGAGCTATACAACCAGCACAAGGACATAAATAAGTTGTTGATGCAATAGCATAGATAAGATCACCCATCCATCAAGTCTAAATATAATTCTCATTCCAAATCTGAATACAAAATAAATCAGGCATCATCATAAAGCATCATGTCACATCACTAGCATCATCATTTAGATATGATCAAAATATTATTAATAATATAATATAACATTTAGAATTAACAATGATACAGTTAACTAAAATAAGGTATGTTATTCAGATACATCACTTAGTGCAATCACCAGATCAAATCACATGGATAATCATGGAATAATAACATAATTGTACAATCTAATAACTCCCAATCTAGATAGTATCTCAACATGGTAAGTGATTGTAATTTAGGTAACCAATGGCACAAACATCAGTGAAACCATCAAATCCCATCACAAGTCAAATAGGTAGATAAAATTCATAACCATAGTAGTAATCTCATATTGGGAACAAGAATAAACTGAACTAGGTGTATCTCATAATGCCAACATAATACCATCACAAAGGGATAATAACAAAAACATAGTGAATCATCAAAAATTAGAATTAAAGTCTCAGAAGACTTAGCATCACCAATAGCTATACAAATAGTATAAGTACATAAATGAGTTTTTGATGCAATAGCATATATAAGATCACCCCACAGGTACAACCTCTGACGAGTCCAATATGATAATGAAATAAAACATCAAAGCTACATCCACCAGGATTTTATGCAAAATGAAAATGGGAGAGGCACTACATTATCCCCCATAGACTAGGCTTACTCTTGGAAGCTTGCAAGTCAAACCCTAAAGAGCATACCAAGTGAGAGATCGAAAACCAAACTAAAATGCATGAATAGACATAAAATTGCTCCACAAGTCTGGCCAAATCAAACCAATTCCTTACAAGATAGCCTACATAAGTATTGAAAGGATCCACACACTCTAAAGAGAATCAACATTCTCTCAAATTCCTTTTAACAAGAACTCAATACTTGCTAGGAAAGACACATCTTGTCACAATATCTGTCAAAAGAGGCATGAAAAAATCCACTCCACCTCATCACAAGGCATATAATGACAAAAAAGTGCCCTCCACAATCACTCCAACATCAAAGCACCAAGAACTTCCAAGCCAACAACTTGGTAACATGGGGAAAATCATCCCAAAATGAAAAAAAAAACATCATCATTCCCATCTAGGCATCCTTAAATCCAACCATAATCTCACTAAATCTCCCAAGAATCTTAAAAGGTGAAGATTCCTTGCCAATATTGCACTTTTCTGAGGGATACTACATCCAACTCAGTGGTACCAAGAGATACAAATGTACAAGGTTGCCTCTCAAAACCAATAGCACTCATAAAAATAGATTTTCCATTTGTCACTCCTTTCACTCAAAGGGATACTCAAATCCTAACTAAACACCAAGTACAGACAATGTGGCTTCACCAATACCAAGAGCTCAACTATAGCTGGATATCAAGGTCACTTAACCCAACTAGACCACGATTTTACTTTCAACAAGGTGGAAATTAATCCACAAGTAAAACATCATCTTATAGTCAAAACCACAACCAAGCTCAGGATTATAAGATACATTCATAATTATCATGTCCTTCTATACTAAAACTGGGAATACCAAACTGCCAGCAATCCTCTAGCAACCCGACTTCCAACATGGAGTCTCACCAAGAAGAGGATAACTTAACCAATATAATATTATATATATAACCATAAGGAGATATAACTACGATAGTGTGGAGACTAGAAAAGGATTCTCTCTATCCCCATAGTATGCCAGTCCAAGAAGATTTGGATAAACCCACAACCCAAGCTACCCAAAGAACACTCACCAGCAAAAACCAACAAAATAAGGTGCTTCAAGCTCCTCCACATCCATTATAACTAATGAAAGAACAAGGGAAAGGTATGGTCTCTAGACGCACAACTAAATTTTACCTCTTAGGTGGACTGAGTCACACCAAAACATCCATGATAAAAATACCAAGAGAGAATACACTCAAGATCTGAAAACACAGGCATGGGAGAAAACAAGAATCTCGCTAAGCATACACGCTATAAACCAATGTAAGAATTCAAGATCATCCAAAATAATTAAAAACATGCCTTAATAATAGAAGTTGTCTTATAAAAAGATTCTAACTAGAGCACAAATGGAGGTAATCCAAAAGATCAACTACTCATTCTCGACAATTTACATGAAGATAACATAATTTATAATCGCATAAATATGGTAAACATTTGCCAATTAGTTTGCACAATGCAACTATTCACATCCAGACACAAGAGGATTTACAATATAGTGCATCTTTTAAATCACCTAATGATAACATGTAAGAAGGCCTTTTAAAAATCATACTTCCTTTCATAAGAAAAATAATATTTTCTCATAATTCAACTAAAAGACATTCTAACTATCATCTTTACAATTACTCAACAACAAAAAATAGTATGTTCTCCATTGTACATACTATCAGAGGTCCGCATTGAACATGATAGAGTCACAAAAAACCTGACTGGGAAGCAATACCAAACATTTAGAGTAGTCACCAAGAACTAAAAAGGAAAAACCTAAATGGGGGAAGCATCAATTCCAAAAATAAGTCTCAAAAATGTGGCAACTTCAACAATAAATCAAATGTGAAAAATGCCACGATTAGATAGATCAATAAATTTGATGACTAATCCAAGAACAATAATACCAAAAAAATTAAATGCTCGCACACACAATGTGTAATAATCCATCTTGAAATAAAATCAATCACCAATCAAGAAGCACATTCACAAACATTGTGACCAAAATTAGTCACATAAAAGGGAGTAACAACCGCATGGTACTAAGGAACTCAACATCTTAGCAGCATTAGAGAACCTACCCACACACACACCAAGTAGTGGATCATCTAAGATCTCATTTATATGCATCATATGGTATTAAAAAATGCATCAATATTTGTTCAAAATACAATTTCATTTACTTTCACATGCAATGCAATAATTTTCTCCATGTGAGGTTCCAATAAAAAGGAGTTTTAACCACATCTTCAAGCACATATATTAAATATGAATAAGGATCACTAGGAGAACAACACTCATGAGGGTAATCACAACCATGGGTGATAGAAACAAAAGGCCAAAACATGACAATTTGATCTTTCACAAGGGTACTCAACATGCTCGCACCAGGGTCAATACTTAATGATGGAACTTGGAGTGATTGGCCAACAACCAAGTACATTCTACCCACACCAGAGGTATTTATATCTATCATTAAGGGTCATCATAACTAGATAAAATAATGAAGCACCAAGGGGTACACAAGGCTATAGTCACAGTCAAACACCACACAAGGGATCATTAGTCTCTACAACCACTATGGTCTCAATGCACTCGACATAAGGTGGCTACAATGATACAATGAAAAAGATGCATAAAATATAAGATATCATAGAATGGAGAAATTCTTATGCAATGCTTCACTACAATAACCAACTAATTTCCCAATAAATTCAAACAATTATGCAATTTGGGAACGTAAGTCATTAACCTAAATAATCTATCATATGATATTAATTTCACCTTTCATTACCAATAAATATTTGTTTTCATGAATTCAATGGTTCACAACTATCTCTCTTCGAGAAGAATGCATTTCAATACAACAATTAATACATTGGCATAAATGGAACATAACTCATTTTATTTACTCTTACAACAATACAACCATATAATATAGTGTACCACACCCCATAGGGAGTCAAACAAGTGGCACTTATAACCTTTCATGGATGTCAATCAATCGCCCTGACCAAATAGAGCACATAAGAAAACAAGCCACATGCAGCTACTAAGCATCCAAGAATCAATATATACATACAACTATCATGCTATAGAAAGAGAAAAACAACCACGGTTTTCATGACATCTACACGAACACATACTGCACTAGGGTCTCCAAACACTCACAAACCAAGAGAAACTCACCAAACTATGGTCTAAAGTGTTTAGTATGGGTATCATCCATCCCTAAAAGGTGCAAGATCTAGGAGGTACTCTTCTTCCCACAAATTTCACATGGGTCAATTCTTCAAGAACACTCAAGAATTCTAAACCAAGAACCCAAGTAACAAGCTACAACTACTTGCAACACTACTCATGTGTGCTTATACACCAAAAACATCAACTAAGAGGGAAACATATACCAAGGGATCCCAATGTATAAACATGGGCTTTAATACTAGATGTAATGCCCCACCCGAGATTCGTTGGACACAAGGATCAAACAAGAGCTCACATAAAAAAAATTTAAAGGATAGAATTAACCAACATGAAAACCTATCGTAAGCAGAAGAAAAAAAAAACAACCAAAGATTCCCAAGCCTTATTAAGCTCAAGATTAAATTACTATCTACATGATTAACATACAAGGTTCATCCAGATTACTATGTTAACATATAATTGATTATTTTTAAACCCAAAGTATAATTCCTACCATGGTTAATCATGCAGCTTTATTCACCAAATTAAAATGCATAGTCTACCATGGATTGCATACATTTTACCTCAAGGACGATCGATACTCAATTTATACTGACTTGGGAAGGTGCATCTCAAAAAAGGGTATCTAAAAATATAATTTGCATTCTCTAGTAGAGAGAAAAATTCCCTCTATCCATGATATGAGTAACTCCATCAGTGAATTCATACAAGCATTCATAGGGAACCATACGACAACCCACAACGAGCAATACAAAAAAAGGGATAAGTCCAATATGAGCAATGGGATCTCGTATGAGAGGATACCAGGCACCATATGAGAACTTACTATGTGCCATACAACAACATACTGATACTCATACGAGAAGCTACCTTTCTGGCCTTAGGAAAGAAAATAAGGAAAATTAAACAAGAGACGGAAGGTAAAATCCACATTGGGGAGCGTCAAAAATGTAAAAATCAAGGAGGTAGACACTTGATGGCACCAAAATCATAATTACAACATAAATCAAATAATATAGATCATTTTACATCAAATACATATACATGAGCATAAATTAACTGCATAAATAATTGAAAGTAAACCGAATAATCAAATGAGAAACAAGCTTCAATCTTGTAGCTAGAGGAAGATCATCTCTATACTCTGATCTTAAGCTTTGGTATAGGTTAGAAATGCCTCCCAACCACATGGAACCCATAGGCCCAACATGATCATAGAGATAATGACCCAACCACAGTCACATAAGACACACACGCAAGAGGCTACACACACTCCAACCAATTAAAGAGTCAAGGTACACATATGATGATGAATTCAAATGCAGTATTCCAAGTCACTACTCAGAACACACTATAGGATACTATGTAGTGACTATAGTGGAGTGTCATCACTTGGCTCATACTATCCTAAGTGGTATATGGTATGGTAACTCAACTCCCTCAGGAGGCATAATACCATGTCCTCGCACCAACTCACGTAGGAAACTGACTACTATAAAAACACCACACCCTCAAATTGGATCATGTAGGATGCTTGTCTACCATACTGTTGTTCTCTTATCTTATATTAAATTTTATTACCCACATGTTTATTTGGTTATCACTTTATTAAACCTCTTCATGTTATCTTGTCGGCCACTTTTGGGTTGGGATAACTATGAGAAGCCACTCCACATGTCTAACCATACATACCCTTTCTCGCCATACAACGAGTGCCATAAGGCAATGCATTTTCCCAACCCAATCCTCAATAATCAAATACTCAAATGGCCTATATCTAGGAGTTTGGGTCTCACAAGATTCTTCCATAGGCACACTCATTTGCACATGGGTGGGCACCACCAATTGCATGTAAATAATGAAACAACAATATGCAAGGGGCTAGATCTGGAAAAAGAAACAAGATGAAAAAAGCATAAACACACTCTAAGAAACATGACCAAGTGGAAATAAAAGGGTAAAAAATAACACATAGCTTAGTCAGTCACTTGCCACAAGCATGGATTCCCATGGAATCCATAATTATTCTTCCTAGAATACGAGGATGGAACACAATGCCCAAAAGAAACCAATCACTCAAATCTTGGTGAATCTAAAAAAAGGCAAAATCCACAAATTTAACTTGATGAAGCACTTTTAGATCATGATATAAAAATAGTCTTAATGTCCTCTAACCATTCTAGCTCCACATTCCTACTCCTTTTAGAAAATACTATTGAAAACATAATTCAATTCAAGCCAACAAGATGATCGATAATTATTAGATGGCATGCAAAACGAGGCAATGCCAAAAACACCCAAAATTCAAACATTTTGTAAGTGAACAAAAAAAAAACCCACTTCTAAAATATGTCCAAAATCTCAAAAATTAAATAAAATTCAAGGTTTCAGGCACACATACAAAATCTGACGGCATAACTAGGCAAAAACTTCAATTTCAAAAATATGGAATAACACAAATACTCATGCCCACCCATCTGGGTCATGGAAATGCATAAAAATGAAGGGTAGCACTATTTCTCAACCCCTAAACATTTAGAAATCAAAAGAACTCAATAAAGTAGAGTAAAACCATAAAAATGAGAAGGACCTACCTCACTGCAAATTCTCAAAAACTAGAATGAAGAGAAGAAAATTGAGAAGACTTGAAACAGGCTGACAATCATGGGGAAGATGGAGATCCATGCTATGAATCCAACGATTCTATCCTCGCAATGATTTGATGAGCCAATCTCCCACAAAAAGAAAAACACTAAAATCTCCAAAGAGGGTTTTGGAGCAAAACTCAAATTCTCAAAACATAAAAATGAGAAGTGAAGTTTAAAACTCACTTTTTACCTAATATAAGCACTTTTAAGAAAGTTACTTATAAAATAGAATATTAAGTCACTTAATAAACTAATTGGCAATTTTCCTAGATTAATTAAAACAATTCCAGGCATTTGGAATTCAACTACAACAAATTAGCTAGTAAATAAATCAAATCATTAAAATTCTCCAAAATATAATTAAATCAACATTTAATTTAATAATTTCTACGACGACTGCAGAACCCTAAATGCAAAGACACGCTCACTAGTCAAATAAAATAATACATTGGGAATCTAGCTTTACCACAATAACTAGAAGTTTAATAATAATAGCAATATTATAAATATATCGCTCATACAAGGACAAAATTGGCTTTGCATGAAATGTCAAGGTCACTATCTCCTGGTGTCACTGTCAGGGAGATAGGTACACACTCAAATCATGTAACTCGGGATGAATGTATCTGGTACTTGTTCAGTAAAAAATAAAACATCAAGTGTAGATTCTCAACATATAAATAGCAAAAGCACAAATAAACACCTAGTCAAGTTGAAGGAGAATGGGACATCATGTAGATCTCGCAAGCAAGTGACTATGACTCTTCCTTACTATGTACTAGCACCAATAGGAAAAATGCATAGTAGTGGTGAAGTACAACATAACAATATATAATCACATGACATCAAATTTAAATTAAATTATTTAAATAATCATTTACAGTGATCTGACCATATATCTACAAAAGGTAAAAGACAAATGTCCATAGCATAAAAGAACCATAATAAGGAGTCCAATAACATCCATCTGATATAAATATAATCCTCAGTCCAAATCAGAATACAAAATAAACTAGGCATCATCATAAAGCATCATGTCACATCACTAGAATTATCGGGTAGATATGATCATAATATTAATAACAGCACAATCTAACATTTAAAATTAACAATGATACAGGCAACTAAAATAAGGTACGGTAGTCAGCTACAACACTTAGTGCAACCACCAGATCAAATAGGATGAATAATAATGGAATAACAACATCATTGTACAATATAATAATTCTCAATCTAGATAGTATCTCAACAAGGTAAGCGATCATAATTTAGGTAACTGCTGGCACATACCTTAGTGAAACTATCAAATCCATCATAATCCAAAAAAGTAGATAATATTCATAACCACAATAGCAATCTCAGATTGAGCACAAGAATAAACTAAATTGGATGAATCTCATAATGCCAACATAATACCATCACAAATGAATAATCACCAAAATACAATGAATCCTCAAAACTATGAATAAAAGTCTCAAAAGACTTAGCATCACCAATAGTTATACAACCAACATAAAGACATAAACAAGTTGTCGATGCAATAGCATAGATAAGATCACCCAGAAAGGTACAATCTCTCATGGGTCCAATATGATAATGAAATAAACCATATAAATCATCAAAGGTGAATCCACCAAGATGTTATGCAAAATGAAAATGGGAGAGGCACTACAAGATAATTATGTTTTACTGTGCAGTATCTCATTTTCTCAAATTGATTATATATAAAAGAGAGATGGTTATCTTTTACTTTGTAGTATCTTATTTTATTCGAATAAGAATTGTAATAACCACCCATAGTTTTCTTTTTAGTTTATGGTGCTAAACTCTTTTAGACACTTTTCATGCGTGTGTTGGTTATTTTAGTTAGTTTTGCTTTCGATGATACTCGGATGTATGACACTATTTCATGGTTTTTTTGAGACATTCAATTTTGTGTGATATCCTATGTTGATAGTTAGATTTTTATGGTTATTTTCATGATGGTTATCTACATATGATGATGTTATCTATATTTATGGATTTATTGACATACTGACCCCATATATGCATTTACATGGATTATGAGTATGTTATATACTTTGTTTGGTGTGCCTTATATGGTGAGAGACAGAGTTGTAGTTACTTTCTTGTGAGATCCACATGATGTAACAATCCCTACCATTGTTTGTTATATTTATGCATGTACATGTTCGACTTTGTGATGATAGGTTTGTAGGTATTAGACATCATCTTCCCTGAATAAGTAGGAGTGATCTTGCCCTTACCTTATCTCAATGGTAAAAGAGGGGAGATAGCATTCAGGCCTAAAACCTTATCCTAAACCTACATTTTTCCCTATGAATGGACCAATATCTAACTGACTATCCTATATGAATTCATCAAGGTGATGTGAATTTGTGAA
This sequence comes from Thuja plicata, assembly GCA_018584345.1. NCBI lineage: Eukaryota > Viridiplantae > Streptophyta > Pinopsida > Cupressales > Cupressaceae > Thuja > Thuja plicata. The sequence goes on along the minus strand of MU225325.1, from coordinate 2,607,321 downwards.
CCCCTTTTGAGTATGCTTGTGATTTTGCATTTGATTTTAGTTTATTTTCACTATGCATGTGTTCATATAGGGTTATGTTGCATTTTGTCATGTTGTCGATTAAATGAGTAATTAAAATGATTAATTAAGTATAATTATTAAAGTTAAATAATTATACCGTCTGAATGTTGAAATATTAATATATGAATATTTAATTATTAGGTATTAATTAAATGTCTATATTTTATTACATGATTTAATTATTAAGTCTTAAAATAATAATTGAGATTTCATTAATATTAAATCCAAAACTTGAAATTAAATGTAAAATTGAGTTAGTACTATTACTTTAAGTTGCATAATTTATTTATTTAATTAAAATATTCTCATGCATTTTAAAATGTACTTTACTAATAAATTATGACTTTAACTTTATTTCATAAAGTTAAGTTGTGCAAACTTAATTTAAGTTAAAATGGAAATTAATGTAATTTTATTTTAATTTTAAGTTAAAGTTACACTTTCCAAACATTAGTCTCCTAAGTTTTCTATATATCAGATCTAGAAGGCCATTTTAGGGGGTGAATCACATGGAAGAAGTTTTTGGAATTTTCTTGGAGTTAAAGCATTATTTTAAAGCTTTAGAGAATTTGGGGCTAAATTTTACTTCATCACTTTTTAAATCCTCTCGTTGATTTAAGGGAGGGTTTGTAAAACCCTTGAAAGTTACATCTTTGTATCTATGTCTGCTTCGTGCCTATTTTCTATGTTTGTTGTGATCATTCTTGGTTGAAATATGTGTTCTTTGATTGAGTGGATCTAAAAAAATTAAATTAATTTGAATCCAACGATTTCTTCTTGTTTAGTTTTCAAATCTATATTTAAGGATGTTAGGGTTTCATTGAAAAACATAGTTTTAAGAAATTATACATTTTTTCCCAATTAAGGTTTTTGGATGTTTGAGTTTTGAAAAAAAAAAATTGCATGTTTTTATTATTAAAGCAATTATTATTGTAGATCTAGATTTGCATAGAAAAATGATGAAAGAGGATAAAATTGCATGCTTTTAAAAGATGATATAATTAAATTAATATTTTAATATTATTTTGTTATGCATGCTTTTAGATTTTCTTATTGAATTAATTTGCATGCATATTTTGTTTCCTAGAAAATATCTTTTTAAGAAAATAAGAGGAAAATATAAATAAATAAATGTATTACATCTTAGAAGTTTGCATGTTCCTTATATATATATATATATATATATATATATATATTGAAATATGTATTTATTAAAAATATTATTTTTTATATTAAATGTAAGGAGTTCACCAAAAAATAATAGTTACATCACAATGTACAAAATCAGAGGCCAAGCCTCACAAAGAGAGTTCAAGGAAAAGAGTATAAGTATCAACTGGTCCTATACATGGAAATATATCAAAAAAAACAAAGAGATAGTCTAGAAAGCTAGTGTAATAAGTTTTCATGGGTGTCAACCCAAGCAGTCCATACCATATTTCCTTCCATCCAAACAATGCTCTTCCACTCCTAGATCTAGGCAAGCATGAAGATCTCTTCTTTCTTGGACTTTTGGTTTTTGTTTTTCTTAACCTCTTGGTTAAGTTTCTTGAGTGTCTTTTCGAACATCTACATGTCATCCATATTATTTCTCCACTCATAGCCATCCTTCAACTCAAAGATGAAGAAGGTGGCAAATCCATTTCTCAGGAACCTCTTGAGCTTCTCCTTATCAATCAACATCAGTGTATGGACCTGCAAGAAAATTTTATAGCAAGTGAGTTTTTGAGAAAACTCAGTAAGATATCTTGGTTTATCTTGGTACCTTTCTTCATTTCTACACTTCCAGATCTACCATAAAACATTAGATGAAAGAATATTCAAGAAAATATTAGTATCTTTTTTTATCCCATCAATATGCCCAGTGACAATATTAAGAACAGTAAATTCCATAGGGTAAGTAATACCAAACATTTGCCAAACTTTCTTAGCAAAGATACAATTGAAAAAGATATGCCTACTATTCTCAGGAAGCTTGCAAAAATTACAGTACTCAAGAGTAGCATTGTGGTTTTTAACAGGTAACCTGTCAAGGAGAAGCAGCCACTTAAAACATTTAATTTTGGGTTCAATAGATCCTTTCCAAAGAATGCTGATATATTTCTTCCATAAGCATAAGTCTAGGGAGGAGTACCATATAGAATTGACATGGTCGATAATGGAATCATTATAACCAATAATATTTTAGATATTCTTCTCTTTTATTTTGGTTGTAATGGTTCCATCCAGCCACTTACAATTCAAAAATCTGTGAGAATCCAATTGAGAGGTAGTAGGAAGATCTTTGGTGGCTTTTATGATCATATTATAGGTTTTTTTCTGAGAGGGAAGTATATCAAACTTATTCTTAATGTCATCCCAGCTCATAATCATGTCATGTTCAAATAGATCAATAAACTGGGATATACCTTTATTATTCCAATGCTTAGCAGAGAACCCTTGGGAGAGGGTGAGGGGTTTGTCAGACAGCTGCAAGTTCCACCAAATGGACCTTTCACCATATAGATGTATGTCATCATGGTAGAACTTGTTAAGAATATATTTCCTGACATGGTTCCAAGCTTTCTAGATGGATCTAAAGATATCTAATCCATGAAAAACCATAGGAAATTCTCCAAGAAGCAGATCATTTATGGCCAGATTCTTCAAGGTTTTTGCATTTTTTGGAAATCCCCTTTCAATGTTATGTCTAACCAGAATTTTCCATGTAGCAATACCATCCATAGAGTGGAAGATCCATTTTGTGGCAAGGGCTATCCCTTGGATCTTAAGATCCTTCAATCCCAACCCCCCAAGGAGTTTATCAGAGTGACACCATTCCCATTTAACAACATGAAGCTTTTTAATACCTTTCCCATCAAACCATAAAAAGTTCCTGACAACCTTTTGGATCTCGAGAATTTGGTAATTACTGAACATCCAGGCTGAAGAATAGTATATATTGTCAGAGGAAATAATTTTTTGGCAAAATTGAACTCTACCAGCAAGGGAAAGTGACCTATTATGTCATTTATTAAATTTTTTAGTGATTTTCTCTTTAATCCAAAACCACATATACTTTAAAGAGGGATTAATCAAAAAAGGAATGCCAAGATACCTAACAATATTATGAGGACCCCACATATGTAACCATGATTATTGAACCAATCAGGAGGCTTCTCATCCCAACCAAGACAAATATATTTGGTGTGGAAAAGTTGAGCCCCAGAGATAGTACGAAAGAACTTGAGTTTTTTTTGTAAAGCTTCAAAATTATCAGCAGTAACTTCAAAGAAGATAGAAGTATCATCAGCAAACTAGAAATTTATAAGCTCATCATCATTAGGGAGAGTAATTCCCTTAATAGAAGGGGAAATAGAGTTATCTCTGAGAAGGTAGTGAAGGGCCTTAGAAGAAATAACAAAAAGGGTAGGAGCCAAGGGACAGCCTTTCCTGATAGATCGACGGAGAGGAAAGGAATCAAAGAGGGAGCCACTAACATCAATTTGAGAAAATGCATCTTTGAGAAGCATACTAATAGAGTTGCAGAACACATTCAGGAATCCAAAAGCCTCGAGCATCATGGAGATAAAGCTCCATTCTACTCTGTCATAGGCCTTCTCAAAGTCCAAAAGAAGCATAGTAGAGTTCTTCTGAGAATAGTTATCCCAGCTCATGGCCTCCCAGCTAGTAATCAAATTTTCAAGGATATATCTCCTTTTAATGAATCCATTTTGAGTAGAGAAGATAAAGTTGGGCAGGATTTTCTCAATCCTAAGAGCAAGAATTTTGGCAAAAAATTTATAAGAAAAATTAAGGAGGGTAATAGGTCTCCAATTTTTAATGAGGGCTTTCTCACCATCCTTAGGTATTAGCTTGATAATACCATTTTTGATGGAGCCACCCAAAGATCCACGTGTCAAATCTTTAGAGTATATATCCTATAGATCTTTACAAATCCAAGAGATATTAGATTTGTAAAATTCCACAGGGAGACCATCAAGGCTGGGGACTTTGTCATCCTTAAGGGAGTTAATGGATTTTCAATTTCCTCTAGGGAGATTTCTTTAGATAGAAGATCAGAATCTAAACTATATATTCTTCTAGGAATAAGAGATTTGCATTGGTTTCCAAGTGAGGCAGCTTCAGCCAAATCTTCAGAAGTGAAAAGATTTTGGTAAAATTTGGAGAAGGCCTTCTTAATATTCTTAGGGTCAGTAATAACTTGATTATCAACAATAATTTTATCAATAGATTCATTGGTTTTCTTGTGCTTAATGAGGTTAAATAAAAACTTTGAGCCCCCGTCCCCATACTACAGCCAATGAGCATAGACTCTAATCTTAGCTCCTCTAGTTCTAACCTAAAGGTGTTGCCTAAGGGCCTCTTTAGCATCAATCAATTGGGAGGTGAGGCTAAATTTAGAGGGGTTATTCTGGATATTAGCTTCATCAATCTGGAGATTAGAAGATAGATTATTTTCAGTGAACCTATAATCTTTGGCCCTTTTTTGGCAGATAGTCTTCAAAAAAAATTTCCAAGAAAGAATACTCATATTCCAAATATCACCGTGAGTGTAGGATGAAAATTTATTTTTATTAATATGTCTAATAATTTTGATGGCCACCAGAACATCTTCATCTTTAAGGAGGATGGTATTCAAAATAAACTTGGGATTGGAGCCTCTGCCAATCACCATGTAGTTATTGAGCGAAAAATAGATGGAAATGGGATGGTGATCAAAAATGGAGGTGGAAGTAACTAAAATAGAGTTGAAAAGTTTATCAAAAATAACAAAGGAGTTTTTATTGGCATAGAATCTATCGAGTCTAGAGTAGATTCTAGAGGAGCCTTGCTAATAATTGCACTATGTGTGACATAAGCCAGGGTTGTTGTCTTTGTTACCAGTGAGAGGGTCAAATAATTGTTTAGAGTTCTTCATCTGATTCCAATGAATTTTTTCATTATCCTTCCAAATAAAAGGTAGACCACCCACTTTGTCCTCCTGGGATTCAACCATGTTGAAATCCCCACCAATCATCCAAGGAATACTAGGGAGTGCAGCTAGCCAGTCCTAGAGGATTGATCTCTCCCTATAGTCATTCGATGCATAGACTGAGCAAATGCCAAATACATTATTATTGTGGTTAACAGTGACCCACATGGCTCTATTGCATGGGGAGATCCCATGATTAGTAATGTAGTTTCCCCATTTCAAGTTGATAAGGAGAGAAACTCCTCCTTACTCTTCGGATGGCAAGTGTAGAACTTAATGGCATATTTCTAGAGGAAATTGAGGTTAGACTCAAGAATGAAACCAACAGCTTTAATCTCTTGTAACATCAAAAAGTCTAATGAGTTGCAGGTATCAAGGAACTATTTAATGATAAACTTTATGTCTGGGGATTCAAGCCCCCTAATATTCCAAGAGGTACAATTCATAGGGAAACATGCGGGGGGAGAGAGCAATTGTTGACAACTCCCAAATTAGGAGGCATAGTAGCAGAGGGAGATTCCTCTTGATTTTTACTGGAAGATTTTTTATTTTTCGAGCCTAAGGGTCTCCCTCACTTTTTAGTAGTGGGGAAATCACATTTGAGATCTTCCTCATTATCAGAAATGGTAGGAGACAAGTTATCTACATCCATGGACTGTTTGATGCGGAGGAGATTAAAATCTACATTATGATTAGAAGAAGGAATAACTTCAACCACATAGTCATCACTAATTTCCTTAAAGACCTTATGCAGGGGTAGTTGTGCGGGGGTCAAATCAAAGTTTGTGTTCAACAAATGTGGGGGTGAACAAAAATTGGGGATAGGTGAGATGGTCTGGTTAGGAATATCTAGGATGGATTCATTCACAGGGTTAAGGTTCTAAGTATCCACATTAGAGGTATTATTCTGTTTATTGGTCTTTTATGGTGTTTATTGGATTTCTTAGTGACAACTCAGAATCCATCATTAACACTCAACTTTGAGAGCCACAAATTTATTCGTATTAAGATCATCGGGGATGGATGGGGTACTGGAGTCGAGAGCAGGGGAAGCCAACTTAGGGGACTCAGAGTGTGGGGTTTTGTTAATAGAGAGGTTCAAGATGGGGTTAGAGGATTTGGAGGATTTTTGCGGAGGCATGGATTTGGTCTGAGAGGGATTTCTTTCAAGAATAGGGTAGTCTTTCCTTAGATTCCCTTCCCTTCTACACAAAAAACAAGCGTTTAAACCACCAAGGATCTCTATGGGGCAAGAGAAAATATCTTCCGCAATGTTAATGTTGACATCTTCTAGAATCTCACATCCAGGGTTTAAGGAAATAAGAATGCGAGCATCCATATGAGGAACCAGCCTCACGGTATCATCCATACGGATGACCTTGCCAATTGGTTCTAATAATTGAGGGATAAATTGCCATAGAAACGGCAGGATATGTTTCACCAGAATCCACCGAGGGGCATAAAGTGCAAGCACTTCATCATGTATGGCCTCGGGAGACCATGCCAAAGCATGAAATGAAGTAGATCCCATGGACCAGTGTTTTTTTTTGAGAACTTTGGTTTGGGATTCATGGTTAGCAAAGAAAATAACATATAAACCCTTTTGAATTTGTCTGCAAAAAGATATGTGAAAACCAAGCTTTAGGTTCCAATAGTTGTAGAGCCAATCATCTAAAAATTTTATCAGAGGGCATTTATCAATTTCTACAACAGAGAAAAATATAGCAAAATTCCTTAATCTATTCTTTTCATTAACAACTTCAACTAACATTTCTGGATTTGGGGAAACAGAGAAAGGTGCCACAATAGCTCCAGGGCTCTTACTGGAATAGCAGAAGTAAATAAACATGGAGTGGACACACCTGGCTCATAGTTGTCACCAGAGAAAGGTGGGTGTCCTCCGCCGCATTTCCCAGAAGACGTCACTTCCTTAGTAAAATTTGCCACCTTCACAAAATGCAGAGCAGACCTAATTCAGAGGAAGATCATCCAACACCAGTTTATTTGTTTAAAAATATATTTAAATATATATATATTTTAAAAAGAAAAAAATTAAAATAATATAAATTTTATAAAATATTATTTATGTGGTGGGGCCATCACCCTGCACCACATACCGCGACCACTACGACACCACATGCACTGTGACCCATAGTGTACCTATCGGTACCTGAAGCAATGTAATCTGCAGTGTACCTATAGGAACCATAGGTAACTGTGGTAACCCACAGTGTACCTATGGATATTGCAGGTAACTGCGACAGCCCGTATTTAGAGGTCAGGGGTGTCACGGGTAAAACCATGTAGGCCCCTCTTTCTTTTCTTAATATTTGTATTTTATTTTTATTTTAATTTAATTAAGTTTAAATTTAAAATTATAATTATTAATAATTAATTAATATTAATATTTTTTTGTTGGTTATTTAAATATTATTTAATATTATTATTTTAATTATTTATTAAGTTAAATGGTATTTATATTTATTAAAATATTAATAAGATTTTACTTATAGTAATATATGATGTTTTCTTATATAGATATATTTAAATAATTAAATACATTTATATGGAGGAAGTTTTATATTCAATCAACTTTAGATATTGATTTAAGTTGGTTATTATTTTATTATGAAATTGCTTAAGTTTAATTAATTAATCAAGTCCTTGTAGTGATTGCAAGTTTGTTTACTTGGTGATTAGTACTTGGGTATTTATTAGTTTTGGTTGATGAAATATTTTAAGGGGATATTTTAATTAAACCAATTATTGATTTTTATTGTATAAATAATCCAAATGTTTAGGAATTTGTGAATTATGTTGATATTATGGTATTGGTGATTTTAGTGTATTTGGGGAGTAAGTTGACTTTTAGGATTTTTCTTACCAGAGGCTTGGGGAGTATTTATTGTTGCATTTGTGTTTCAATATCTTTGTCTTGATGATGATTCCAACCTTGTACCCAATATTGTGCTCATATTGACTTGATTATTTTGGGAGTATTCCATGTGATGTATATGGCTTTTGGAGACTAGTATGTTCTGGTTGTGTATGGGTCCAATTTGGAAATACCACACCTTATGATGTTTTTATCTTTATACTTTAGGGGAGGATATTTAGGCACATCTTAAAGGAGTGACTTACAGTAGGGATTTGGGGTCCAAAGAGGCTAGCTCTAGGGTAACCTAGTGTACATGGTTAATAAGTGATAACCTAATAATAAAACTTGAGGATAACATTAAAGAAAAGATTAGTTTTAATGCCTTGCCTATGCCTTGAGTGCTTGTGCGGGCTAAGGGTGAGAATGGGATGATACCTAGAGAGTAGGTATGATTAGATTTCTCATTATCATGAGAGGGTATTCTTGTCCCACATGGGTCATGTTGAGGGTCTGGGATCTAGAGAAGCTAGTCCAAGGTAAATTAAGTTAATGACCATGTGATGACACTCCCATAGTGTGTAGCCTAAGCCTCTTCCATAGGACCTGCATTTACCTCTGGTGCTTGGTATTTTTTATTTATTGGTAGTTTGGTTATTTTTTATATATTCTTTATCATTGTTTGTGTACTCTTGTGTTGACCTATGATACATTGTGTAATCATCGTGTAATGTTTAAATCCTGTGAACCTTTATATTAGGATTCTTTCTTTTGTGTACATGTTTGTGTAGGCCTAGTGTTTATCTCATCAACACAGTGGGGTGGACCTCAGGGTTCCACATTGTTGGGTGGTAGTGATTCTTTTTACCATTAAGATTGGACATTCATGATTATATGCTGGGATGATCCTTGTTCTTGTTACTATCTTATTATTCTTCATTAGAGACTTGTTCCTTGTCATGAGATATATATTTATATTATATCTACATGTTTTTTGACATCCATCCAGGAGATGTTATGTATTATTATTCATTATTTCACACCATATGACATGTGTAATTAATGATGGGTTATTATGTATTCCGTGTGTATCAATTGTATCTTTGATCTTGTTATATGAAATTGTATCTTAAGATTCAGTTGTAATATGTTTATATATTAGTTTACTTTATACAGTTTTTCTTCATAGATTAGCTTACTTAAAAGTATCTCTACATCATGGAACCCTTGGAATTGTTAATTGTATTTATTTTCTTTAGCAATATGTTTATCTTATGTTGATCTTGCTTCTTCATTTGTGTTGTGTAAAATTTTTTCCATAAAAAACCATCAACTTAGTATCATGTTTAGGTTAAATCCACTTAGGTTCCCTGGTGGAGCATTACAAGCATAGATATAAGGCAGATGATTATCTTTTATTATGCAGTATCTTGTTTTCATAGAATGATTAAATATATAAAAGGGATATGGTTATCTTTTATTGTTTAGTATCTTGATTTCTTATAATTATCATAGATAAAAGGGGGAGTTATCTTTTGTTATATATAATATTATTTTCTTAGAATGATAATCAAAAAAAAGGATAAAGGTCACTTTAGGCTCTATAGACTCAACCAAAGTTATGCTAATAAAATTTATCAAACCTTTATCCAAGTAGATGGTGAACTTTAGATTCTTGCCAAACTAAAGAAGTGACCATAAGAGGTTTAAATTAGAGTAATTAATTATTGATAAGTAAAATAATAGTTGTTCTTCAAATAATTTGTTCTTGTACTTAATTGTTTTATATGGTAATTGTAACACCCCAAAATTGGCATCTTGCAACCCTAACCAATTTTGTTGCATTTGTCGCTCTTCTAAATCATCAAAGTCCTATTGTACTAGGCAATTTTGAGTTTTCATTGACTCTACTCGACCTGAGTGTCAAATGCAGAAAATCCTAAATCTGTATTAATCATACATCATATTTAATTCCTAAATACCTATTTGGCTAAACAAACCTTATGATCGAATTAATTTAATTATAAAGTCCTAGCACTTTAATTAAATTAAATTCACCCTCTTTAGCTGAGACACATAAAAAGGAATTAAATAATATTTAATTATTAAATAAATATCCTCTTTTCAAATATTTGAATTTAATATTCAGATAATTGAGAAAAATCAATTATGAGGTCATATTTATTTAATTAATTAGATATTCTCTCAAAAAGCTTTCTTCTATTCAGAAATGGAAACTTTGAAATAATTGTGCTTTTAAAGGGAAATAAAA
>MU225325.1:2546284-2592401 GCA_018584345.1 Thuja plicata | reverse complement strand
AAATCCTTCGTTCTTAGATGGTCCATAGTTGTGAGGCCCTCGTCCTGAGAGCAAATTTTAAAACCCCATCTAGATAGAAGGCAACAGGTCGAATCACGCAGACAGGCAGGATGAATAACTCATATTCAGTCTTGGCTGTACCTGGTGAAGAAGGACTATGTTGAAGTGTGTGGTTGATTTAGAAGGCCAAAATTAACTCATACAGTAATATAGAAGTTTTTTTTGTCACATGAACCTAACTTAGTACTTATTAACATATGTGTAATGGTTATGCTAATAAAATTGATGATACCTTTATCAAGTAGATGATCAAGTTTAGATTCTTGTGAAACTAAAGAGGTAGTCATAAGAGGTTCAAATTATAGCAATTAATTATTGATGAATAAATTAATAGTACTTCTTACAATAATGTCTTCTTATCCTTAATTGGTTTATATAGTAATATATAAGTTACTTTTGTCACATGATCCTAACTTACTATTTATTAACATATGTGCAATGACTCGATCTATGATCGTTATAGGAATATTAGTGTCTCTCTTTGAGGATAGTTCAATTAAAGAACTATAGAAAAATATATATGTGAAAAAAAAATCTAATTATTCCTATGTTGATGAAGATCACTAAAGGTCTATTACAAATTAAAGATAAAATATTTAATTATTTATTTAGATTCTTGTGGAAAATATTACAACCAATAATGTATCTATGAGTTTAGGAAAGAACTTACTATGTGTTAACTTCCTTTTATAATGCTTGATCTAGTTGATTAATCACTTACTCTCGGCTTAAAAATTCCTAAGATATGGGATTGGGAATAAGCATGCAACAAGGGACATGGAGTGGAATTTTCTAGTTTCTTTTTCTTTTTCTTTGTCCCCATATTTAAAAAGGAAAGAGGCGTGAGGGAAAAAAGAGCAAGATAGAAATCTATAAGGAAATCTAACAATGTCTAAGAGAATATGAGAGAGGGAGAATAATCCATCATAGGCATAAATAATTTCATAATTTCTGTTTTGTTATTATTTGGGATATGCCATATTTTACTAATTAGGCATTGAAACATCTATCATTTCCTTGTAATATTTGACAAATAGATTGGGGTGAACTCAGAATAGTGGGTTACACTTTTTTGGAGGAATGAATTCACCCCAAAAAGCGTGATTGAGGAAAAAAAAAACTCACTTTCGATCGTAATTGGAAAATACTTTCGATCACAAGTGAGTAACTTATGATCGAAAGTACAAAAAAGGGGTACTCTCAATCATAAGTTACTTTCAATCAAAAGTTCTAACTTATTTTCGATCAAAAGTACTTTCTTACTTTCGATCGAAAGTAAGTTAGGTTTTTTGGTGGGGCTTTTAACCTGCGAAATAGTAATTTTCACTATTTCGGTTGGGTTGAAAGTAGCACATGTGGCTTCCATTTTGCAAACATCACTTGAAAAGGTATTTTATATTTACACTTGTATTTTTTATTGATTTTAATATATATAGTTAGTATATATACATGTATATACATATATATGTGTGTATATATACATATATATGTATATATGAATGTATATTGTTAGTAATAACTGAGAGGGGGGGTGAATTAGTGGCCTCAAAATATTCCAATTAATCAATCCAAACACTTATTACTACAATATTAAGCATCTGGTTATCTTCAGTCCTATATGATGAATGCCTTAAAATATACTTATCAATTTACTACTGCTTGGAGTGCTTTGTTAAACCTTATTCTTTATGTTTACCGAATAGCAGTCTTTCAATTTGCCAAAAAATAGTAAATTACTTAGAGTATACCAGTTAATCCAGATTAGCTATGTGTAATTCAAAACACTAAAGTAATGACTCCTAAACACATTGACACAGATTTTTAACGTGGAAACCCTGTTAAGGGAAAAACCACTTGGGACTGGTAACCCAAAATGTTCACTCTTTTGAAGTAAGTTTGGTGAAGAGCCAGCCCTTTTAAAGGTAACCAACACACTGTTAGGTGTGACCTTGTTAGAGGATTTAAAAGATTAGTTTGTCACTTGATATAGGGAATTTCTATGCTATCTTCCTTGTCCAAACTCTTCTGGTTTTTCAAATGGTATATGGCATCTTGTGCTATCTTCATGATCAAACTTTTTAATACTCCTTGGGATGTATCTCAATATAGAAAGGATCTTTAAATCCTGCTCGGTTAAGAGACTTTCTGAATCAATGGTTAAACTGAAATAGTATGATCTGTTCACATATACAACTTATACTTGCATATTTTTAGATCTATTGAAAGCTCATTAAACCAATCTGATCAATATATCTTTTCAATACCTTTGCTCCACTTTTGTTCTGCTCGGTGATGCTATGCTCTATTGCTCGGTGTCTGCAGAAATCTTTAGCTATTTCCTCAACTTGATTGATTAGGACTGTATGAATTTTTTCTTCATCATTTTCTCTTTAGCATCCTTATTTTCATTCACTCCCCTTAATTCTTAATGAATTAAGTTTTCTCTTTATAGACATGATATCACCGTTTCTAGGTTCTTGATTTTCATGATCTTGGCATGATCCACAATCTTAGCCAATCTGATTTAAAGTAAAAATCTTATTTTATCTCACAGAGATCTTATTTCCAACTAGAAAAAATAGATTTAAATCCTTTACTTATCTCTGGCTTTATCTTGTCGATGAAAACAATGATAACTACTAGTTAAGTCTATATTTAGCTCTGCCAGCTAGATACTTTGTCATTTCTGAACTCTAGTTAACTTTGGTGTTTTAACTCTTTGATAGCTTCTTTCAACACTCTATTTCTCCTCTAGCTTCTCCTTCAGGGTTGTCTATCTATTAGTTTACATTGTGATTCTATCCGTCAGGTAGGTATGTGCAGGATCATGGTATGCCAAAAAGTGGCAATGTAAAAAAGAAGTCCTGATTGGTAGACTGATTTAAAAATATCTATAACTTTCAAATGGCATAACATTTTTTAAATCTGAAACATGTGTCACATTCTATGCTTCACCTACTATAAGAAAAAATAAATAAAAATAAATTTGATTAAGTTTAGACTAAGTTAAGGTGGTCAGACACGTGATTTTTTATATTCTGAAAAAGTTGTAGAAGAAAATTCATAATTAATTATTTAATTGGAAAAAATTTATAAAAAAATGTGTCACATCTGGACATGATTCTACTACTTATATCTATAATCTAGTAAAAAAATATTATCATTTGATTATGTTTAAGGTGGTCAGGCATACACCTGCTTCTTATCTTTTTAGTCTTGATTGATAGATTGATTAAGAACTAGCTATAGCTTTCAAACAATATAACATTTTTGAAATCCTAAAAATGGGTCACATTCTATATTTTTCTTACTATAATAAAAAAAAAATCAATTTGATGAAGTTTAGACTAAGTTAAGATGGTCAGACACAAATTTTTTTATATTCTAGAAAAGTTGTAGTAGAAAAATCATATTTAATTATTTCCTTAGAAAAAATTATAAAAAAATATGCATCACATCTGGACATGAGTCTACTACTTATATCTATAATCTTGTAAAAAAATATTATTATTTATTGTGTTCAAGGTGGTCAAACATACACCTACATCTTATCTTTTTCTTGAAAATTTCATACTACTACATATAAATTTAAAATTTCACCATATAGAAATTTTTTTTTTAAAGGGTTGTATAAAAGAAACAAAATTCAATTTTCTACAGATTCTCTTCTTACACATTTTTTATATAATATTAATAACTTGTTCAAATTTTAACGTCCACTTTCCTAAACCTGATTTTCTAAATTTTCATTGCCACTTAAGGGCCTGGTTTGGCATATCATGATCCTGCACATACCTGGGTATGCTTGTGATTCTACTTGTCGGTAATACTCATCGGATTTCTTGCTTGGGCATCACTGTGACTTAACTTTTGGTTATCTATGTTCGTCAGGTTCCACTAGTCGTCGGTGTTTGAAGTCACATAGTGATTGCTTGTCTTTTATGCATTACTGAAAGCATAATCTTTATCTCTCTGATTCTCTAAAGTATTTGATAGTTTGATTATAACTAATTAGATTATATCAAGTTGACATCAATGACAATACAATACATTAACTAATTTAATGTCTTGCATTATCTTTTTGTATTTTGGTGACCAACTTAACATCTTCAAACATTCAATCAATTACATGTCATCAATCTCTCCCTTTGGCATTGATAGAAACACACTACATTATCATACTATATTATTACTAATACAATATGAAATATAATAGTTTCATCAATCTTTCCTATTGTAACTATTACAATTGTCTGGTTCTCGGTAAGCTCAAAATAACTTAGATTTGTATCTTGCATAGTGGTCTTCTTCAATCTTCAATCCCTTCATTGGATAGATGTAGCATCTTCTGTCTCTGTTCTAATATGTGCTCTACCTTGACTGTTCCTCTTCTTGACAATTTATTTTTCCTTTGACAACAATCTCTCCCTTTGTATGAACTCTCTCCCTTTGTTACTTCTCTCCCTTAGATGGATATTTCATATGTAATCAATCTCTCTCCCTTTGAATATTTATTAACTCTTCCTTTTGATTCTTAGGAACTTCTCTTCATAGATAATGATATAATATTTTATGATAATGAGATAATATCTCCTTTATGATAATGAATCTCTCTTCCTTATGATAATGAGATAATCTCTCCCTTTGACAACAATGCCATGCAAGTTTCTTCTATATCATCATTCATCCCTTTATTTAATATTGTCATGCCCAAAACTAGGGTAAAACACACATACAATTTTATTTTTTAAAACACAATTACATACAACTAACAATGGATATGTTTGAGGAAAGGTGCTAGCATGGTGAAGTCAATTTTTGAGTTGCAAGATATATTAATAGATTGAAATAGGATTATGCCACAAATGGATGCAGAGTTGGAGCATCAACTTGTTGTACAGGTTACATGATCTCTTGGGTCAGGTTGAATTAACTATAGTTTAATGTTTATCCATGTGCAATATCGTGATGGTAATTTAGTTGATAGGATCATGTTTTGAATTAGGTTGACCTAGAATTCACTTTGATTTCTTAGCCTTGATTACAACTAATCCATTTAAAACCAATACTAATTCTCTTTCGACATTAACTACTAACCTCTATAAACAACCTCGATATACCTATTTCACACACACATAAGTTAACTAATAAAATGGAACTAACTTAATCTCAAAAATTAATATGTATAACCTTTCTTGACTACCCTTGAAACTCGCTTAACATATATACCAAAATATCCACTAATATAAGGACTAATTAAATTCTATCCCCTTTTAAACAGACATACATGAAACATTTACCCCTTGACATAATTAAAATCTAATAACTATTTCACTATATCAATTAAGCTATTAACTAAAATCTAATAATCATAATCCAATCTACTTTTCCTAATCTTGCTAATATCAATTCTAATCAATCCTCCCTTAATAAAGAAACTATGCAATCCTAATATATTAATCCCCCTAACCAAATTTAAATTAACTTCTAATGAAAACATTAAATAGCCTCTAGTAAAAACAATTAAGTTATCCTCTAATAGAAAATCAAGTCAATCTCTAACACCTAGAACACATGAATAATATATATTCTAATGACCTAATTCAATTAACTTAAATATTACTAATACTCATGAATCATTTAAGTAAATAACCATTTAAAAAGAATAAACTATAACTAAAAAAATTGCTTTATTACAATTAAATATAAACATGTTAAGAAGGGATTTATTAACTACTAATCTAAATCAACCTAAGTTAATAACCCTACTAACTAGCTTACTAATCTATCCACCTATCTGCTAACCTATCACCTCACCTATCTTCTAGCCTATCAAGCTATCACAACACCTCCCCATCCCCCAAGGCCCACTTGCCAAGTCGATGGGGGGTGTGGAATCCCAAATCCACTCAAATCCTGCAAATTTTTTTAAGGGATAAGAGCCTTTGCAAAAGGTATTTGCATGAACCAAGTGTGGTGGGGCCACTGCAAAGTCTTCCATCCAATGTGCTGGAATTTTAAAGTGAAGTCAACATATAAATTTCGCATGAAGAGGGTATGGTGGCATTAAAACCAAGGAGTATGGAGAGCATGCAAAATCTTCCAAGCTGAGGTGGGGTCCATAACAAATTTCCCCTATGTTAAACTATATTAAAAGTTCTTTGTCCTAGGGGTGTGCATTTATCCTCATGTTAGACCCAATTTGCATTGAATGGGGAAGGGTCTAATCTTGGGTAAATGATTAAATATCGTGTCAGTCCAAATTTTGCATGGAGAAAAGAAAGGTAAGAGAAAAGATTATTGTGGGGCCCACGAGAATGGATGAAGAACATTAAGCCTTCCCAAATAAAAAACTATGTATTAGCATAAAAGGGTAATTAAAAGGGGTGTTTAGGAGGTAATAAAAGGGTTTTAAAGAGGGAATCTTTAGAGAATATCCTCTATGTAAGGGGGGGAATTAAAGCCCTCCCCATACATTTTTCAGAGAGCATTTTTCTCTACATTCTGGAAAGTGTCATGGTAAAATTTGGTTATAGTTTCTAACACATTAATATCATTGATTTCTTTTTTTAAGTAGATACATGTATGAATTTGATTTTTTTTGTGTCATACACTATGCAACTAAGATTTGATTATTAATATTAGGTGATTGTTTTACATTAATATATTAATTTCTTTGACTTACTATAGTTAGCAAGATAATATCTTCTTTTTAAGGATTGGGAATACAATCATTTTGAAGATAAAGTATTGATTTAATTGAGATAATATTTCAGAATTCCAAAGGAAACATGTAGTGTTCTTGACTTAAAAATTTAAACTCACATACATTAGAGATTTTAAGATTTAACAATTCACAAGATTTACATGCTATGAATATCATTACAAAAGGAATAAGAGCTTTTCACATTTTTCTTAACAAGCTTACAAAATGAACATTACAACACTTAACAAAAATGATCCTCAACACAAGGAGTAATCATGCAACATTAAAGCTGCTCTCTCACAACAACACCAAAATGAAGACTCCTCCCAAAATTTTTCACATCCAACTTGACTTCAAAACTTGAAAAAAATATGAGGAGAACCATGAAAAGCTCACCTCCCAACCAAAGTCTCAAGGAGACCACCTCCAAACTTGGAGAACCAAAGCTAAACAAGATAACACATCCCAATTCTCACAACTAACATATATGCACAACACAATAATTTACTCCCAACCAAGGCTTCACAAATGAGTTTTCCAAACCCATTGAAGTAGGGTGAAGGTGGGATTTTCCAAGGAGAAAAATGCCATTGCATTTTCAAATTCCTCAACAAGAGTTTTTCCATGTCTTTCCAAGGCTTCATTTACATTCTTTTCATATACACATTTAGTCTTTTCTATGCCAAAATAATATATACAACATGGCTTCATGGAGCCCATACTCCATGAAATTATCCCCCTTCTCCAAGAGAAGAGACTCTCAATACAATGGAAAGCCCAACTAACCCCTTCACCCAAGGCCACTTCTTCCCTTCCCAAAGGGTGAGTAATGCCTTAACTCCCATGAACAATACTCCCAACCCAAAAGAACAAGAATGAAACAAATTCTAAATATATTTCCAACCCAACACATAACAACAAAATCTGCATACAACAACACTATACAAGATTTACATATATGAACACCATACAAGATTTACATATTCATAAGACAATAACATACAAATATAAAATGCAAGAGTATTTCTCCATTGCAAGAATCCACCAACCTTGCTCCAAGAAAAATGGCAAAAATGTGGTTGAGAAGAAGCCCTTATCCCTTTCGTTTTCTTCCTCCAACCCTAATTGTCTCTAAAATTAGGGAGAGGGTGAACACCCACTAAGTTTTTTCAAACCCTCTAAAAAGACCCCTAGAAGTGTATTCAAGACCTAGCAATTAATGAGACATGCCCTTTAGTCCTTTTCTCTTACCTTTTGTGCCCCCTCTTAATTGTGAGTTTAGTAAGGAGTGTGAAACAAGTTAAATGCATATGGCCATCTTCATTTTTGCCACTTTTGAAAGGTAGGTATTTTGGAGAGCCATAATGGTGATCTAGATTTACCCCATAGGTAAAAACTAGCCCTAACCCAAGGTGCCCCTTAGGGTTAACTAATTTTGGCCAAAAATACACTCTAGGGTCACTTTTGACCCCTCCAAAGTACCCCTAAAATTTAAATTCGATATATGCAAGTGGGATTAATATAACATCCTATAAGGTTTGGTGATTCTTTCCCAAGCCCTAATTTGACATGTCACCATCCACATAGACAACACAAGTGTCAAGTGACACCAAAACAAAATGCACATCACATTCACAATGACATGTCCAAACAACAACATGAATTTTAAATTATTAACACACATTCAGATTACATTTACAACAAAGATCACATTACAATGAGGTTTCAACCCCTTATTAGATTAAACCTTGGCTTACTCAATTCATGTGTTTAGCTCTGATTCTCTGAATAATTCCATGGTTCTCTTTTCTACACACTAAACTCGAGCATCAGTAGTCTAAGATAATAAAATCACATGCAATATACATTTTCAACTCATAATTAGAAACATTAATCAATAAGAAGAATTAAATTCCTAATTGTAATTTTCATATAGAAATGTTTAAAACATAATAATTCCATAATCACCATGACATAACATCCATGAAATAGTCAAGTCTAATCATGATCCGATCTCATCAATTTACTTATCTAAGCATATATAATCAAAATCAACCACATGTTCTAGGTCTAATCCATACCATACAATATAGTCATCATCATAAATATAATATCTCGAGTCTCTGTTAGGATAATCAAAATATGTATCAATGTATCAAAACATAAAGTATCAAAGTGTGATTGAGTAGTAAAGCTATGATGGGTCAGGGTGAGGCCTCACATCCTCCCCCACCAGGCATGAACTTCCTCCTAGAGTTCATCAAAAAGATATGGGTACTGAGATCTCATCTGCGCTGCATCCTCCCATGAAGTTGTGACCTCTTCATAAAAATCCCTTTAGACCCTAACCTAGTCCAGCTCTTAGCCTCAAAGTGCAAGGGTCCATTGGGCTATAATACAAATGGGCTCTAGTGCTAGTTTTCCATCTGACTCCACCTGCAAGGCATCCCAATCTATAATGTGAGACTCGTCATAAATATATTTCTGTAGCACAGATACATGAAACACATCGTGGATGTGTGATAGGCTGGGTGGCAAGGCTAGATGGTAGGCAACTGGTCATATCCTCTCCAATATCTCAAAAGGTCCAACAAACAGAGGTGCCAACTTAGAGCCCTTTGCAAAATGGATTGGAATCTTATGTGGGCGCACTCTCAAAAAGACCCTATCTCCAACCATATACTCGCGATCAACCCACTTTGCATCTACATACTTCTTCTGTCAATCCTGAGCCTCTCTAAGATGCTGTCTAATCGAGACTTCCTATTGCTCCATATCCTTGACCAACTAGGGTCCAATAGATAATCTATCCTCAATCTTGTCCCAACTCAGTGGTGTCCTGCATGGTCTACCATACAAGGCTTGATATGGTGGCACACCTATAGAAGAATGATGCCCATTATTATAAGTGAACTCAACCAGATGTAGGTATTCCTCCCACTTGACCTGATGGTCCATCAGATACATATGTAACATATCCTCTAACACTTGTTTAACCCTCTCTGTCTACCCATCTATCTGAGGGTGGTATGTTGTACTAAAATTTAGTCTAGTACCCAATGCTACTTGTAACTCTCTCCAAAAAGCTGATGTGAACAAGGAGTCTCTATCAGAGATGATCTTATGGGGAATATCATGAAGTCTAACAATATCCCAGAAAAATACCTGAGCTACATCTCGTACTGTGAATATAGTACACATGGGTGAGAAGTGGGCAACCTTGGTCAATGTGTTGACTGTCACCAAGATAGCATCATGGTGGTGAGAAGACATAGGGAGACCAACAATGAAGTCCATAGATGTAGTATCCCACTTCCACTCAGAAATATCATGTGGCTGGAGGAGCCCACCTGGATGACTATGCTCTGCCTTCACTCTCTGGCACTCCAGACATCTAGTAACTATGATGGCAATCTGCAACCTCATGCCTGGCCAATGATACAACTGTCTCAGATCAGCATGCAACTTCTTAACTCCTGAATGAGCTGCATAAGGTGCTTTGTGAGCCTCAAGTACAATAAACTCTCACAAGTCACCCATAGAAGGTACATAGATGTGTCCCCTATGATATAGAAGTCCATCAGACTCCAAAGAATACTCTAAAAATCTCCCCTCAAGGGGTCTCTAAGAATGGATAAACTGACAAACCTCCACATATAATCCATCCTCTGGCAAGTGATGCAAAATATGCTCCCTCAAATTTGTACTAGAATTCATAGGTGAGAGCTTGTGTCACCTCCTACTCAAGGCATCTGCAACTACATTCTCTTTCCCCTTGATGTAATGAACATCAAAATAATACTCACACAAAAACTCCATCCATCTCCTCTGCCTAGCATTAAGATTGGGCTGTGTAAAGATATACTATAGGCTCTGGTGATCTAAATGAAGCTCAAATCGGTGACCTAGAAGGAAGTGTCACCATCTCACTAAGGCATGAACCACCACTATGAGTTCTAGGTCATGAGCAGGATAATTAAGCTCATGATTCTTTAGCTTCCTAGAATCGAAAGCTATGGGATGACCCTCCTACATAAGGACTGCTCCTAAACCATCTAATGAAGCATTAATACATACAAAAAAATATGTCAAAGGATCTGGCACTGCTAAAATTGGTGCACTAGTGAGGGCTCTCTTGAGCTCTTGGAAATCTCTCTCACACTTCTTTGTCCATTCATAATTATTCCCCTTTCTCTGAAGGGAGGTGATGGGATGAGCTACTCTAGAAAATCCTACCACGAAGCTTCTATAATATCTTGCTAAGCCCATAAAACTTCTGACCTCAGTGACACTAGTGGGTGCTAGCCAATCCATAATATCTCTAATCTTCAATGGGTCTACAAAGATCCCATCATCGGATATAAAATGACCAAGATAATGCACCTCGAGTCTAAAGAAGGCACACTTTGACAAGCTGCCATATAACTGATTCTCTCTCAAATGCTACAGAACCTATCTCAGATGCTCCTCATGCTCCTCCCCATTGCGAGAATATATCAGAATGTCATCAAGGAACACTACCTCAAATTTATCCAAGAATGTATGAAATACTCCTTTCATGAGGCTCATGAACATAGCTAGAGCATTTGTGAGGCCAAATGGTACTACTATGAACTCATAATGACCATACCTTATGTGAAAGGCAGTCTTGTGGATATCACTTTCCACAATCCATAACTGATGGTACCCCAACTTCAGATCTATCTTTGAGAACACTCAGGAACCCTGCAACTGATCAAACAAATCATCAATCCTGGGGAGTGGGTATCAGTTCTTAATTGTTACTTTATTCAACTATTTATAATCAATGCACAATCTAAGTGACCCATCCTTCTTCTTCACAAAAATCACTGGTGCACCCCAAGGTGATACACTAGGTCAGATATGCCCTTTCTCCAAGAGCTCTTCTAACTGGTTCTTGAGCCCATTGAGCTCATGTGTGGTCATCCTGTAAGGTTCTCTAGATACGGGCTCGGCTCCTGGTACAAGATCTATGTGAAAATCAACTACCCTAGGTGGAGGCATACCGAGTAGCTCAGTCAAAAATACATCTGCAAACTCCTGAAGAATAGGATAATCCTTGAGTGAAGGCTCCCCCTTTGAATCCTCCTCTCTATCACTAATGGTCATGGAAAATAACTGACATCCCTTCCACATGCACCGCCTAAGATGCATAGCAGAAATCATTTGAAGGGATATGGGTCTTTGTACCCCAAATATCACCATAGAAGTACCATGATTATCAACACACTCAACCCTCTTTTGACAATAATCCATCTTGGCACTATGGGCATATAGCCAATCCATGTCAAGAACTACATCATATGAACCTAGAGGGGTAGTGTAGAGATTAGTCATCGTGATTAAGTCTCCAACCTGAATCTGACAATTGCAAACTAAGGAACTAACAGACACTCTAGCTCCTGAAGCTAACTCAACCTCTCAACCGACATCCTATCTAACTGCCACTAGCCAACAATGCTCCACCACATAGGGAGATATAAAGGAGTTTGTGGCTCCTAAATCAAATAAGATAGAAACACTGATACCTTGAATCATACCTATGGCCTCTATGACTGTGGCCTAGTGCTCGGCCTGGCGGTTATCAACCACTGCGAAAAATCTATGGGATCTACCCATATCTCCAATTGTAGGCTCTGAGGTAGCCCCTCTCTGACCATTTTCTGACTATCCCTGTAGGCATTCTCTTTCTAAATGACCCATACCACCGCAAATGTAACATGGCCCTCGGGTCTGAATATACACTCCCTGTGTCCTAGGCTGTTGTGACCCTCCGGTCCTACTAGAACCACTACATCCACCCTTAGAGGATTGGTAAGTCCTAGCTGGCTGTGCCTGAGGGGTCTATGTTCTCTGATCCTATCTAGGACCCTAAGACTGCCACTATTTGGGCTTAGAGTCTTGATAACCCTGTGAATGCCTCTATCTAGAATCCTGGTGAGACCTGTACTGCTGAGACTGTTGACTCCTAAAGGATCCTACTAAGTGATTTTGTTTCTCGTTCCAAGGGGGTCTCTGCATCTTGACTACTAGGAAGAGGGGTTTCAGTGCTGAGACCAATCTCAGGACTCCTATCTAGTATGAATTTCCTTAGCTACAAGTGTCATCTCAACTGTCTCTCTGAATGTGGTAGGAAAGGCTAGGCGTACTATGCCCTGAAGAGACATATTAAGTCCCTTAATGAAATAGTGGATACGCAGTTTCTCATCCTTCATGTAATCAAAATAGGGAAGGAGCTCAAGAAATTGACTCTCATACTGGGCTACTATGAGGCCTCTCTGTTGGAGATCATGGAACTCCTTTATCTATCTCTATCTAAAATTCTCGGAGAGATACCTCTCACGGAATCAAACCATAAAAGACTCCCAAGTGAGTGTGTCAATGCTCACTCCACCTATGGACACCTCCTACTCCCACCAAGCAGAAGCCTTCTCTTATAGGAGATGGACTACAAGTCATGCCTTTATATTACTCCCATAAGGGCACAAACCAAAACATCACTATAAACTCTGTAACCAGGCCTCTACTATTGATCTGTCATTGGATCCCAAAAATAAGGGTGACTGAAGTCATAATAACTCTCAGATCTCATCTCCAACATCTCTAGGAGGTCTCTCTTTGGCATGTATCTAATGCTCGCATGGTATTACAACCCAATGAACTGACTCACCCTCCTAAATATCATGACCCTCAATAGACCTGGGTGGGGGACTCCTACTTCTCTCTCTGCTAACTGCTCTATCATTTTCTAAAATATGTGCTTCCCTTTCCAGAATCTGTTGCTAAACTATGGCTAGTAGTCTCTACTGAATTACCCCAATCAGATTTTGGAGAACATCCAAAATATCTTGGTTAGGGTTCTGAGGTGGTGGAGGTGGTGGATCCTCCTATCCCACCCTACCATGGGGAGCTCTACGACCCCTACCTTGTCGGTTAGCTTTGGTGATGGTAGGCATCCTACACAATAATTTCAATCTGAATGAGTTGAAACGTAATGGGTTAGGTTCCTAGTGTCGAAACACTGCTTTGATACTAAAATGTCATGCCCAAAACTAGGGTAAAACACACATACAATTTTATTTTTTAAAACACAATTACATACAACTAACAATGGATATGTTTGGGGAAAGGTGCTAGCATGGTGAAGTCAATCTTCGAGTTGCAAGATATATTCATAGATTGAAATAGGATTACACCACAAACGAATGCAGAGTTGGAGCATCAACTCGTTGTACAGGTTACATGATCTCTTGGGTCAGGTTGAATTAACTATAGTTTAATGTTTATCCACGTGCAATATCATGATGGTAATCTAGTTGATAGGATCATATTTTCAATTAGGTTGGCCTAGAATTCACTTTGATTTCTTAACCTTGATTACAACTAATCCATTTAAAACTAATACCAATTCTCTTTCGATAGTAACTACTAACCTCTATAGGGTTTCGGGGTTCCCTTCAAAACCTTCTTTTACCTTAATCAAAAACTACTAACCTCTATAAACAACCCCGATATAACTATTTCACACACACATTAGTTAAATAATAAAATGGAACTAACTTAATCTTAAAAAATAATATGTATAACCTTTCTTGACTACCCTTGAAACTCGCTTAACATATATACCAAAATATCCACTAATATAAGGACTAATTAAATTCTATCCCCTTTTAAACAGACATAAATGAAACATTTACCTCTTGACATAATTAAAATCTAATAACTATTTGACTATATCAATTAAGCTATTAATTAAAATCTAATAATAATAATCCAATCTACTTCTCCTAATCTTGCTAATATCAATTCTAATCAATCCTCCCTTAATAAAGAAACTATGCAATCCTAATATATTAATCCCCCTAACCAAATTTAAATTAACTTCTAATGAAAACATTAAATAGCCTCTAGTAAAAACAATTAAGTTACCCTCTAATAGAAAATCAATTCAATCCCTAACCCCTAGAACACATTAATAATATATTCTAATGACATAATTCAATTAACTTAAATATTACTAATACTCATGAATCATTTAATTAAATAACCATTTAAAAAGAAAATACTATAACTAAAAAAAACTGATTTATTACAATTAAATATAAACATGTTAAGAAGGGATTTATTAACTACTAATCTAAATCAACCTAACTTAATAACCCTACTAACTAGCTTACTAACCTATCCACCTATCTACTAACCTATCACCTCACCTATCTTCTAGCCTATCAAGCTATCACATCACCTCCCCATCCCCCAAGGCCCACTTGCCAAGTGGGTGGGGGGTGTGGAATCCCAAATCCACTCAAAGCCTGCAAATTTTTTTAAGGGAGAAGAGCCTTTGCAGAAGGTATTCACACGAACCAAGGGTGGTGGGGCCACTGCAAAGTCTTCCATCCAATGTGCTGGAATTTTAAAGTGAAGTCAACATATAAATTTCGCATGAAGAGGGTATGGTGGCATTAAAAATAAGGAGTATGGAGAGCATGCAAAATCTTCCAAGGCTGAGGTGGGGTCCATAACAAATTTCCCCTATGTTAAACTATATTAAAACTTCTTTGTCCTAGGGGTGTGCATTTATCCTCATGTCAGATCCAATTTGCATCGAATGCGAAAGTGTCTAATCTTGGGTAAATGATTAAATATCATGTCAGCCCAAATTTTGCATGGAGAAAAGAAAGGTAAGAGAAAAGATTATTATGGGGCCCATGACAATGGATGAAGAACATTAAGCCTTCCCAAATAAAAGACTATGCATTATCATAAAAGGGTAATTAAAAGGGGTGTTTAGGGGGTAATAAAAGGGTTTTAGAGAGGGAATCTTTAGAGAATATCCTTTGTGTAAGGGGAGAATTAAATCTCTCCCCATACATTTTTCAGAGAGCATTTTTGCTCTACATTCTAGAAAATATCATGGTAAAA
The DNA here is from genome assembly GCA_018584345.1 of Thuja plicata. Taxonomy (NCBI): domain Eukaryota; kingdom Viridiplantae; phylum Streptophyta; class Pinopsida; order Cupressales; family Cupressaceae; genus Thuja; species Thuja plicata. The sequence continues at coordinate 2,576,692 of MU225325.1, read as the reverse complement.
TTTGGTTATAGTTTCTAACACATTGATATCATTGATTTCTTTTTTTAAGTAGATACATGTATGAATTTGATTATTTTTTTTTGTGCCATACACTATGCAACAAAAATTTGATTATTAATATTAGGTGATTGTTTTACATTAATATATTAATTTTTTTGACTTACTATAGTTATCAAGCTAATCTCTTCTTTTTAAGGATTGGGAATACAATCATTTTGAAGATAAAGTATTGATCTAATTGAGATAAAATTTTAGAATTCCAAAGGAAACATGTAGTATTTTTGACTTAAAAATTTAAAGTCACATACATTAGAGATTTCAAGATTTAACAATCCACAAGGTTTACATGCTATGAATATCATTACAAAAGGAATGAGAGCTTTTCACATTTTTCTTAACAAGCTTACAAAATAAATATTACAATACTTAACAAAATTGATCCTCAACACAAGGAGTAATCATGCAACATTAAAGTTTCTCTCTCACAACAACACCAAAATGAAGACTCCTCCCAAACTTTTCCACATCCAACTTGACTTCAAAACCTACAAAAAATATGAGGAGAACCATGGGAAGCTCACCTCCCAACCAAGGTCTCAAGGAGACCACCCGCAAGCTTGGAGAACCAAGGCTAAATAAGATAACACATCCCAATTCTCACAATTAACATATATGCACAATACAATAATTTACTCCCAACCAAGGCTTCACAAATGAGTTTTCCAAACCCATTGAAGTAGGGTGAAGGTGGGCTTTTTCAAGGAGGAGAATGTCATTGCATTTTCAAATTCCTCAACAAGAGTTTTTTCATGCCTTTTCAAGGCTTCATTTATATTCTTTCCATATACATGTTTGGTCATTTATATGCCAAAATAATATATACAACATGGCTTCATGGAGCCCATACTCCATGAAATTATCCATCTTCTCCAAGAGAAGAGACTCTCACTACAATACAGAGCCCAACTAACCCCTTCACCCAAGGCCACTTATTCCCTTCCCAAAGGGTGAGTAATGCCTTAACTCCCATGAACAATACTCCCAACCCAAAAGAACAAGAATGAAACAAATTCCAAATGCATTCCCAACCCAACACATAACAACAAAATATACATACAACAACACTATACAAAATTTACATATATGAACACCATACAAGATTTACATATTCATAAGATAATAACATACAAATCTAAAATGCAAGAGTATTTCTCCATGGAAAGAATCCACCAACCTTGGTCCAAAAAAATGGCAAGAATGTGGTTGAAAAGAAGCCCTTATCCTTTTCCTTTTCTTCCTCCAACCCTAATTGTCTCTAAAATTAGAGAGTGGATGAACACCAACTAAGTTTCTTTAAACCCTCTAAAAATACCCCTAGAAGTGTACTCAACACCTATAAATTAATGAGACATGCCCTCTAGTCTATTTGTCTTACCTCTTGTCCCCCCTCTTAATTGTGAGTTTAGTAAGGAGTGTGGGACAAGTTAAATGCATGTGGCCATCTTTATTTTCACCACTTTTGAAAGGCAGGCATTTTGGAGAGCCATAATAGTAGTCTAGGTTTACCCCATAGGTAAAAACTATCCCTAATCTAAGGTACCCCCTTAGGGTTAACTAATTTTGGCCAAAAATACACTCTAGGGTCACTTTTGACCCCTCCAAAGTACCCCTAAAATTTAAATTCAAGTTCTAACTTGATGTGATCCCTATAAGACATCTATATGCAAGTGGGATTAATATAACATCTTATAAGGTTTGGTGATTCTTTCTCAAGCCCTAATTTGATATGTCACCATCCACATGGACAACACAAGTATCAAGTGACACCAAAATAAAATACACATCACATTCACAATGACATGTCCAAACAACAACATAAATTTTAAACTATTAACACACATTCAAATTATGTTTACAACAAAGATCACATTAAAATGAGGTTTCAACCCCTTATTGGATTAAACCTTGGCTTATTCAATTCACATGTGTTTAGCCCTAATTCTCTGAATAATTCCATGGTTCTCTTTTCTACACACTAAACTTGAGCATCAGTAGTCCAAGATAATAAAATCATATGCAATATACATTTTCAATTCATAATTAGCAACATTAATCAATAAGCAAAATTAAATTCCTAATTGCAATTTTCATACAGAAATGTTTAAAATATAATAATTCCATAATCACCATAACATAACATCCATGAAATAGTCAAGTCTAATCACGATCTAATCTTCTCATCAATTTACTTATCTAAACATATATAATCAAAATCAACCACATGTTCTAGGTCTAATCCATATCAAAATGTAATCCATACAATATAGTCATCGTCATAAACATAATATCTCAAGTCTCTGTCAAGATAATCAAAAAGTGTATCAATGTATCAAAATGTAAAGTATCAAAGTGTGATCGAGCAGTAAAGCTATGATGGGTAAGGGTGACGCCTCACAAATATATTCCTTGAATTTTCCTATCCATCAACAGTATAGTGTCTCTTGTGTTCGGTGGAGATTTGTACCTTGTTATGTACATATGTATCTTTGATATTCATCTCAGTGTTTGCATCAACATGAATGATCTTTTGATTATGTGTAGGCTGGTTCAACTCCCAGTCATCTTACTGACCCATAGACAAGGGTTGTACCCCTAGTCTCTGTCTCAAGTACTCAAATGTATCTTTCAGGAATAGCTTGGTGAATATATCAGCTAATTGTTCTTTTGATTGAACATATTCCAGTATCACTTCCTTTTCTCGCACTTATTCTCTCAGATAATGATACTTGATAAAAATATGCTTAGTCTTAGCATGCACGACTAGATTCTTAGATATGTTAATTGCAATGGTATTATCACAGTAAATAATTATTGATTCAAGAATATTCATATTCATAGCTTCCAGCAACTGTTTGATCCATGCAATATTACAACAATTTACAGCAGCAGCCACATACTCTGCTTCTGCAGTAGACTGAGAGATGCATCCTTGCTTCTTGTTGATCCATGTGACAAGTCTGTCACCTATGTAGAATGCTCCTTCAATTTTTCTCTTTTGTTCATCAATGTTTCTAGCCCAATCAGCATCTGTATAAACTTGTAGCTCAAATTTTCTTTCTCTTTTATACCATAAGCCATAGTCCTCGGTGTGATTCTTTGGGATTAGCAGAGAATATTGCAACTATTTCAGCTGCATGTGCTATATCTGGTCGGGTATGAACAACATACATTAGTTTTTCAATCATTGATCTATACAAGGTCTGATTTACCTCATTTGATTTTTCTTCTTTTGTCATATTACATTTGGTTTCCATAGGTGTTCCAAGTGGTTTGGAATCTTCCATCTTGAATATCTTCAGCACTTCCTTGATGTATTTGGACTGAATGATATATATGCCTGCATCTTGTTCAAGAATCTATAGACTGAGAAAAAATTTGATCTCCCCAAACATAGATATTTCAAATTCTTTGCTCATTTCATTAGCAAAGGATTTGCATAACATTTCATTTCCTCCAAAAATGATATCATCAACAAAAATTCAGCAATCAGAATATTACCATTGGTATCTTCTTTTAAGTACAGATTGTTATTTTCACTTGTTCTTACAAATTTAATGCTAATAAGATAGGAGTGAAATCTTTCATACTAGGCTCTAGGTGCTTGTTTCAATCCATACAAGGCTTTATGTAGTCTACATACCATGTTTCTCTTTTCTAGATTAACAAACCCTTTTGGTTGTTCAATGTATACCTCTTCTTCCAGTATTTCATTTAGGGATACAGATTTGACATCCATCTAGTATACCTTGAATCTTTTGAATATAGCATAAGAAAGTAAGATTCTAACTCCTTCTATTCTAGCAACGGGTGCAAAGGTTTCTCCATAATCAATATCTTCTTCTGGTGCATACCCCTTGCATACTAACCTTGCTTTGTTTCTTGTGACTTCTCCATTCTCAGTCAGCTTGTTTCTGAATATCCATTTGGTATAGATGACATTCTTGTCATCTGGTCTCGATACTAGTGTCCATGTACTTTTCTTCTCAATTTGTTTTATTTATTCATTTATAGAACTTACCCATTCTTCATTCTCAAGTGCAGTATTAACAAATTTAGGCTCAAAATCACAAAGTAAACATCTAGTGTTTAGTGACTTACTTGTTGTTCTCATTCCAACCTTCTTGTCTCCTATGATTTGATTCTATGTGTGAGACCTACCTCAGACAATCCTTGTTTCACTGCTTTATTTTCCATGCTTTCAGTTTTTAGACATACTTTGATTAATTAGACTCTTATGCATTTGAGGATCTATAGAATCCTATGTTATATATTCAGTACCTGATTATATAATCAACGTACACTTGAGATACATTATGTTTTGATTCACTTTCAGTTATGATAATGTCAATTATGTGATCAATTGTGTAGTTACAATATTATGGAAATTGGTTTAGAAAATAGATGATATGATTATTTAATTCAGTTCATACACAGTATAATATTGATGATGTTTTGTGTTTTCATATCATGTGTTTTGGACCTACTGATGTGTGCATTGAGTGTGCAGATATGGGTGACCATGGATCTAAATTAGGGACCCAGAGTTAGAACCTATATTTTATACCATGTATTCCAAGGTCCTGTTCATATGAGGAACATCAACCTTGTTGTATAAGTTGTTTATTTATAAATTTGGTTTGCATGTGTGTAATTAGATTAGTAAATGTCAATGTGAATAAGCCATGTCTTTTTTTTAATTAATGTGCCAATTTTGGCAAATGTTGCAATTTAATGTGGACATGGCTAGTAAGGGATAACCATGGGTAGGTTTAGGGGTTAACTGAGGTTACCTATGTGTAGTACCAAAGCTTATCCAAGGTTAGAAGTTTCTAGATAGTCAAATTGACTTAGAAATCCGTGGGTTAACTTCATGGGTAGTTTAGGAGGGTCTTTTGGGCTCCCAGAAGGTAACCGGGGTCATTTTTAGTTACCCACCTTGGTATCTTATGGATTAGGAGTCATTTTCTATCATTAATGAGCCTCTAAACTTATTTATTACTCTTCTAAAGTGTCACTTTCAGACTTGAGCGAATTTTGAAGAGGAGTGTAAACTTGGTTAACCTCTCTCTTCTTCCAAGTTTTATTTGACTCCACCCATGGAGAGTTAAGGCAAGTGGGTAGTTAAGGGTTGGTTAGGGTCACCTCACCTTTGGGTTAAGCCTTGATCTTGTTAGAGGTTTTCCTATTTAGGGAAGTTTTTAGGATGAGTTGAGTGTTCACCCACTCTCTACCCTTAGAGACATAATTCAATTTGAAGGAGCTTTTGGAGAAGGAGCTTAGGAAGGATAGCTCAACACCATTTCTCTTCTCACCTTAGCTTTAGATTAAGGTTGGATCTCTTTAAAGTAATTTATTTTTATTCTTGTGTGTTCTTGAGCTTGAAACTTCACTAATAGAGTCCTATGTTTTTTTTTGAAGTTATTTTCAAAATTGAAATTTAATGTTTTGTTTTATAAGGTCTTTATTTTGTGAATGGAATTCAAATGGGTCTTCAAGGCACACTCACCCTTGGGAGGGCAAAGTAACCGTGAAAGGGTAGTTGGAAATGATTCCAGTTTTAGTGTAGATTCTCCCATGTGTGGAGGAAAAGACATGGGGTTTCACGATACCCATGATGTCAAGTAGCACCTGGGGGCATAAGGAGGTTACTTCTTGACTGCATCTTATGAAGATGGTCATATCATGTCCATGTGTGGCTTGAGATTCATTTTTGATTCTTGGCTTTCTCCTACTTTGAGGCCTACCACTACCCCTATTTCAGGAAGGCCTCTTGGAGACCTTCCTCTTGTTCAACCTTGAGATTGGGAAGTTTTCTTGTGTTTGTATTTCCTGTTTGGGGTTTCTACAAGTTGAGTAATTCCTATTTGTATCTTGTTCCAAGTTGGATCCCCAAGCTCGGGGGTGACCTTGTAAAGGTCTAGATTGTGAGGTGAGCATCCATGGTTAGTCCTCATTCATCAGATTCAGTTGTATGGAGGAGCATGCAAATTACCCTTAAGAGGAAGATGCAAACTATTGGAAAAAATTTCATTTGTGACCTTAATATTTTGTGAAATTCATTATTTCAAAGGTGGCTTTGAGACCATTAAGTTGTAACTTTCCATTATTTTGTAATTTCTTCACCCATATTGTAAATGAACTTTCAAGTGATTATGAAATCTTATGTTATTATGTAATTTGAAATTAGTGATTATGAAATCTTATGTTATTATGTTATTATGTTATTTTGGTTGAATGCAATTAAATTATATATGCCATCAAGATGCATATCATGGAAATTTAAGACCTGGTCTATTGGATAAACCTTTATTGTTAAGTAGCAATGCAATATTGTTTATTTGAAAGAGTTAGTATATGTATTACTCCTTGTATTAGACTATTGCTTAGATTAATAAAAATTAGTATATTCCTTCTTATATGAATATGGAAATTTATGGATTTAAGAATATGTTTGTGTTTGGTGAAGGACATATTTACACTTGAGAGATTTTGAAATTTATGCAAAATTTATATATGTTCTATATTATAAATTTCTTCCATCAATGTCTTTGCAAGAAAATATAGATCCTAATGGTGCAATCAGATTTGAAAAATAAATTACCTATATGTCCTATGTTTTGACAAAGAGTAAATAACTTCACCTGTTAATTAATATTTCTTCCTGGTTGTTGATAATATATATATATATAAACCTATGAATATATATATTTCCTTTTTATTTTTGCAAAATGAAATAACAAAATCGTTTCAAAAAGAAAACACGAATGTAATCTACGATTTTTTTTACTGTGCTTAGTTTTATCTTAGTGGTCAGGGTTTGGGGGTTTGGCCGGGGGCCATTTCCCGTGCCCCTCCCCTTCCTTCTCTCTATGCACGGTGGGAAGTGGCGGCAGCACCCCCGCGCGCCCTCACCTGTGCCTCATCCCGCCTGCCCATGTTCCTCCACCCTCAGTAGCACTCCGTCTTCTCCCCTTCACAGGTGGTGGCACCACCTATGACCACCTAATCCCGTCGTCGCCATTTAAACTCCTGCCACCTCTACATCTGGTCGACACCACCTAATTCTGGAGCTGTCTGTGGAAACCTCGCCCGCCTCGACCTCCTTTTTGTGAGCCCTAGATCAACAAGCGAGGACATCTTTAGTTAGGGTTAGGTGATTTTTTTTGTAGTTTTGATTTAAGGTTGATTAGATTATATTTTTGAGATATGATCCCAAATAGATTTCTTTTGGGGATAAGTTTCAATTTAATATTATATCTGGATAGGGTTAGAAGTGTAGAACTAATAGAGTAAAGAATGTTTTTTTTCATCGCTTAAGTAGCGAGTTTTGGATGCGAGTTTCTGATGTTAGTTAAGATAGAGTGTGTATTTATAGTTACTAGAAATATTAAAAATTATATTAGATTTCAATGTATGTATAGATTTGATTTATTTCTTGATTAGATAAGGTATAATTTAAATGTGGAAATTTGATTGAGTCATTAGATTTTATTCTTATTTATATTTGGTTGTATTTATATTGTTTAGTTAGAAATCATGTTATATTTGATTTTATTAAACCTTTCTTAGATTAGATTGAATGTTATAACTTAGATTTAATTAAATTTAAATTTAAGATGGAACTTATGCAATTTCCATTTAAATTTATTAAATTTACACAAAGACTTGTTAGAAGTATTTTCTAGTAGTTGTTTTTAATATTTAAATCTTAGAATTATTCCTTAATGGATTTTTTAAAGTATTATATAGATTATATGCATTTGATTTGCTTTGCTTATGAAGATTTTAAAAATGATATTTTAACCAATATTCATTTAAAATTTGATATTGCTTTATGAACTCTTGGACAAGGTTCTAGTAGATGTAATAATTGTTTTTAGATCTTTTATTATTTTTTTACATTATTAGTTTGATCTTTAATCATTATTAGATAGTTTATTCTAGAGGTTGTTTTAGTTGATTAATTTAATCTAATATAAATATCTAAGTTGATAAAGGATAAATAATCAGAAGATATCTCATCGATAGAATTATGTTTAGTAAACATTAATGGATTAAGTTATTTTGGTGTTAGACTTTATATTAAAAGATGAAATTTATTAGTATCCATATGGTTAGAATTTTACTTAAATCGTTTAATAGTTGTTAATGGTATAAATATTAGTAGTATATTGTAGGCTAGATATTATATGAGCTTTGTATTACATTTGATTTTTAAAATATACTAAGTTTGATTTTATAATTAGTTAAATTGGATTAAATTTAATAAAGGATTCTTACAATATTCCTTAATTTCGTAATTGCATATGTGGGTTGATAGAGGGAATTTTTCTAGAAGTCTTGTAAATATTTAGTAAATTATCTTTTATTATTTTCTAGAGTTGTGAATTCTTATAGATTAATATATCCATTTTAATGTAAATTGTTTCAGGATTATTTATAGGTTAGAATTTTATCCTATAAATATTTATTTGATTTCATAGAGGCATAAGTGGCCTTTTAGATAAATTTTTAGAAGTTGCTATCTTTTATTTATTTAAATCCTAGTATTTTGCATATGAGTTATTTTAAAGATAAATGGATAGTATGTAATTTAAATTGTAAATTAAGATCGATTTATGTGATTATAATCTTTTATTATTATTAACTTTTAATTAAATCAATAACAAGGGAAATTGTTTATTAGTGTTTGATACAATATTGAGCATAAATTTCCCTTTAAGCTATCATGTTATTTGATAGACTTTTGGGACGTTATTTATCGATAGGTGAGTGCAGACAACCCCTATCGTCACAATTAACTTATTTAAGGGTATTATCGATGCCCTTGACCTTTTTCATACCTTGTTGACTTTTGTTCAACCATGGTCAAACCTTGACCATTTCCTTCGATGTTCAAACCTTGTGCTCCTTGCTTACTCTGGACCCTAGGTTTCCAATTTCACGCCAATCAGTGATAGTTGACTTTTTGGTCAACTCTAGTTAACCTTTTGGTCAACTGTCTCAAATTGTGTACGTAAGACTTCCTATGGGTTTGGCAGACCCTAGTATCTTCTTTTCATGTGCCTTAGAGTTTGGTTGACTTTTAGTCAACTATCTCAGTTTGCGTGGAGGCCAAAGCCTATGGCTTAGAAATCTCCGTAGGATAGCTCTGAGAGTGATTCCTCCTTGTTGAACTTTCTAGTTTCTATTTCTCCTTTGCACCATTTTGTGTGCACTTACTATACCTTGAGGAAGTATAACCATTCCTTTAGTGTGTTTTAAAAAAAATTGTTGGTGTGTTTTTGCCCATCTTTTAGGCATGACACTATGGATGATGTCTTCTGACATGCTTGGCAAGTTTTAGTTTAGCTCTGTGTTCATCATTCTGATCATCTTCTTGACCTTCATTCTAATCTCCATCGCTCGGAACATCATCTTGAGGATTTTCCTAATTTTTGGTAAGTGTAGCCTGATGCTCAGGTGCAATGTTCTATTGCTCGGGAGTGATACACTATTGCTTGGGTAGAGTGTCAGGTTCTGTATAAACAAACCTATTGTATTCCTCTGGTTCTCTTCTTCTTTCCTTATTATTCTTTTTTGCAAATTCATCTATTTTCACATTTTCACTTTCGATGATCTGGGTAGATGACTTGTTAAGACATTTATAAGCCTTGCTTTTGGTTGAATACTCTAGAAAGATAACTTCTTCACTTTTGGAGTCAAGTTTTCCATTTCTATCATCCTTCAAAATATAACATTGACTACCAAATATTCTGAAGTAGCTTACATTGGGTGTATGCCCATACCAAATCTCATAGGGTGTCTTCTTTGTGTTCTTCTTCAATTGTAATCTGTTTAATGTGTAGACAGCAGTACTGACAGCTTCCCTCCAGAAATTTTGAGTGATGCTCTTATCAATCATCAATGTTCTTTCATAGTCAACAATTTATCTATTTCTCCTTTCAGCAATTCCATTTTGTTGTGGTGTTCTCAGTTCAGAAACCTGTCTTTTAATTCCATGCTCATTGTAATAGTTAGTGAATTCATCGGAAGTAAATTCCCCTCCTCTATTTGAGCTTAAGCATTTCAATTTCTTTTCACTTTGTTTTTCTATTGTATCCTTATACCATTTAAATATCTTGAATGCTTCTAATTTAAATTATAAGAACATAAATTTCATCATTCTAGAATAATCATCAACAAAGAGACTAAAATATCTATTTCCATAGTAACTCTTTTTCCTCATGGGTCCACATATATCAGTATGGACTAATTATAGAATTGCATTAGATGTATGGGTTTTACTCTTGAAACTAGACTTTTTCATCTTACTTTTTGACAATTCTTGCACATGATATGCTCAGGCTTAGTCATGCTTGGTAAGCCTCTGACATTCCTTTTGTTTCTTATCTTTATCATGTTGTCAAAATTCACATGACACAATCTTTTGTGCCACAACCATACGTCTTCATTTCTAGCTATTAAACAAGTGGTGTTAATGTCATCAACATAGAAAAGGTTACCTTGCGTCTGCTCACTAGTTCTGATCAACCTTCCTGATTCATTGAAAATCTTTTCCTTCTTATTTTCAAATGCCACTTAGTGAACTGTCTTATTCAACTGTGAAACACTTAACAAATTATAATTCAGTCCTTTTACCCAATAAGCATTTTCACATTTGATCATGTTATTCAACATTATAGTTCCTTTACCTTCAACTGGACAAGGTGTATCATTACCCATTCTTACTAAACCACCATTATAGTATTCAAAAATCTCAAACTTTTGTTTATCATTGGTCATATGGTGAGTGCAGCCACTATCTATGATCTAGACATCATTCTTACTAATCTTAGATATGAGTGTAGTTTCTACATACCTTTCTTCTTCTTCATCTAAATCATCCTTCATGGCTAAAAATACCATCTCAATGTCTTCTTTTGATTCGGTGTCAGTGTCATCAGTTTTGTTCTTAGCTAGGTAACAAGCTTTCTTCCATTTTTCCTTGTACTCTTGGGTATCTCTTTTGTTAGATTGTCGGTTTCTTCGGTAATCTTTGTTATCACCTCTATCAAACTTTTTCTCATATGATTTTTAATTACTTCTGTCATCTTTTCTTCTATTTGGACATCTTGCAGCAAAGTGTCCAACCTCTTTACAATTGAAACATACAAGTGGTAATTTACCTTTGTATCTACCTTTGCCTCTCTGCAATCTTCTTTCCATTAGTGCTTCAATCTCATCAAGTCCTTGATCCTCATTATCACTTTCACTATCATTTCTAATAGCATGTCTATGACTTGAATTACTTATCTTTAAAGAAGATTTGAATGCATATTTTATAGATGGTAAGACACTATTATCAAAGTTATTCATCTCAAATGAAATCAGCCTACCAATCAGACTATCTAGAGTAACTATAATATTTGCAACTGCTCTCATTTCTTGAATAGAAGAAACTCTAGTAGCATATACAGGTAGTAAGGTTCTTAAGATTTTACTTACCAATGTCTCCTCTTCAATTACACCTCCAACTCCTCAGATAGCATTAACTATCTCTTTGATTCTGTAGCTATACTGAGTGATATTTTCTCCTTCTTTTATCCTTAGGTCATCAAACCTCCCTCTTATAATTTTTGCCTTGTCTCTACGTACATTAGCATCTCCTCCATGTACCAGCTTCAACTTATCCCACATTTTCTTTGTAGAGGTGCAGGTTTTGACATCTTCAAACTCAGCATCAGAGAGTGATGAGGCAAGTTCTATCATCATGCAATTATGCTCATGATTTTATCTTAATTTCTCAAGAGTATGAGGTCCTATAGGAAACACATATTTAGTATCAAGGCATTGAGTAACATCATTACCAATACCTGATAGGTGGAGTCTTATTCTGCTTTGCCATGATACAAATTTGTCTTTATTCAACTTGGGGACATCTTCTATGTTCATCTTGTGATCTTTTTCTTGAGCTGTTAAACTCCCTTTCTAAGAATACAAGCTCGGATACCAATTGTTAGTAATAACTGAGAGGGGGGTGAATTAGTGGCCTTAAAATATTCCAATTAATCAACCCGAAAACTTAGTACCACAATATTAATCCTAGTTGTCTTCAGTCCTATAAGATGAATGCCTTAAAATATACTTATCAAATTACTACTGCTCGGAGTGCTTTGTTAAACCTTATTCTTTATGTTTACCGAATAACAATCTTTCAATTTACCAAAAAATAGTAAATTACTTAGAGTATACCGATCAATCCAGATTACCTATGTGTAATGAAAAACACTAAAGTAATGACTCATTAACACATTGACACATGGATTTTTAACATGGAAACCCTATTAAGGGAAAAACCACTTGGGACCGGTAACGCAAAATTTTCACTATTCTGAAGTGAGCTCGGAGAAGATCCAACCTTGTTAAAGGTTACAAACACACTGTTAGGTGTGACCTTGTTAGAGGATTTAAAAGATTAGTTTGTCACTTGATATTGGGAATTTCTATGCTACCTTCCTTGTCCAAACTCTTCTAATTTTTTAAATGGTATCTGGCATCTCATACTATCTTCATGATCAAACTTTTTGATACTCCTTGGCATGTATCTCAATATAGAAAGGATCTTTAAATCCTGCTCGGTTAAGAGACTTTCAGAATCAATGGTTAAACTAAAATAGTATGATTTGTTCACATATACAACTTATACTTGCAGATTTTTCAGATCTATTGTAAGCTCATTAAACCAATCTAATCAATATATCTTTTCTATACCTTTTGCTCCACTTTTGTTCTGCTCAGTGATGCTATGCTCTTTTTCTCGGTGTCTACAAAAATATTTATCTCTTTCCTCATCTTGATTGATCAGGACTATATGAAGTTGTTCTTCATCATTTTCTCTCTAGCATCCTCTTTTTCATTCACTCTCCTTAATTCGTAATGAATTAATTTGTCTCTTTATAGACATGATATCACCATTTCTAGGTTCTTGATTTTCTTGATCTTGGCATGATCCATAATCTTAGCCAATCTGATTTAAAGCAAAACTCTTATTTTATCTCACAGAGATCTTCTTTCTAACTAGACAAAATAGCTTTAAACCCTTTACTTATATCTGGCTTTATCTTGTCGATGAAAACAATGATAACTATTAGTTAAGTCTATATTTAGCTCTGCCAGCTAGATATTTTGTCATTTTTGAACTCCAATTAACTTTGGTGTTTTAACTCTTTGATGGCTTCGGTCAACACTCTATTTCTCCTCGGGCTTCTCCGTTGGGTTTCTCTGTCCATCGGGTTACACTGTGATTTTGGCCATTAGGTATGCTTGTGATTTTGTTCATCGGTAATGCTCATTGGGTTTCTTGCTCGGGCATCACTGTGACTTAACTTTTGGTTATCTCTGTCCATCAGGTTCCACTAGCCGTCGGTGTTTGAAGTCACATAGTGAATGTTTGTCTTTTATGCATTACTAAAAGCATAATCTTTATCTCTCTAATTCTCTGAAGTCTTTGACACTTTGATTATAACTGATTAGATTATATCAAGTTGACATCAATGACAATACAATCCATTAGCTGATTTAATGTCTTGCATTATCTTTCTGTATTTCGGTGATCAACTTAACATCTTCAAACATTCAATCAGTCACATGTCATTAGTATATGTGTGGATATATGCACATATATATGCACATGTATATGTGCATATATATGTGTGTGTGTGTGTGTGTGTATGCATGTATATGTGTATATATGCATCATGTGTGTATATATATATATGCATCATGTGTGTATATTATGTATATAATATTATGTACATATATATGTATATATACATGTACATATGTATATATACATATATATACACATGTAAATACATGTGGTATGTAAATATATATATGTTATGTATATACATATATACATTATATATATGGATATATATGGTACATGTATATATACATGTATATATGTATATATACATGTATATGTGTATATATACATGTATATATGTACATGTATATATATACATGTACATATATATGCATTTATATATATGTACATGTTTGTATGTCATATATATGTACAAATATGTATATGTATGTCATATGCATACATATGTATGTACATGCGTATATGTAAACATGTCATATGTATGTATGTCATATGCATGCATATGTATATGTATGTATACATATAGGTATGTCATATGTGTTAGTAATAACTGAGAGGGGGGGTGAATCAATGGCCTCAAATTTTAATCCTTAAATCAACCCTTTAACTCTTATAACCACTAATTATTTCTCAAGTTATCTTTTGTCCTACAAGATGAATGCCTTGAAAAAATTATATCAATTTACTACTTGTCAGATTGTTCTATTAAACCTTCTTCTTAATGTTTACCGATAAGCAGTCATCTATTTACCAAAATACAGTAAATATACAGAGTATATCGATATATCCAGAATGAATTATGTAAGATACAAAACAGTAAATAAATGCATCATACACACATATAACACATGGATTTTAATGTGGAAACCCTATTAAGGGAAAAAACCACTAGGACCGGCACCCCAATTTTTCACTCTTCTGAAGTGAGCCCTGTTAGGAGCCAACCCTGTTAAAGGTTACAAACACACTGTTAGGTGTGACCTTGTTAGAGGATTTTACACATATAGGTTGTCACTTAGTATCGAGCATCTAATGCTGTCATCCTTGAATCAGCCTCTCTCTTATACTATCAATAGGTATCAAGCATATCCAATGCTACTTTCATGAATCAACCTTTTTGGTACTCCTTGGGATGTACCTCAATATATAGAAGACTATTAAGTCCTGCTCTGTTAAGAGACTTGATGTTTCAATGGTTAAACTAAAATAATATACCTGTTTCTAATGCAACTTGAATTGAAAATTTTCAGATCTATTTAAGTACATTACCTCTCTGATCAATGTATCAATTCAATTCTTTTGTGCTCCACACTTTCTGCTCTGTGATGCTGTGCTCATTGTTCATCAGTGTCTGCAGAATTTCTTAGCTCTCCTTCAGCTTGATTGATCAGTACTACATGAAGTTTTTCTTCATCAATTTATCTTCAGCATCCTCTTTTCATTCACTCCCCTTAATCCCTTTTCCATGAGTGTGATTACAAAAATGAATTAATCTTGTCTCTTATATAGACATGATATTCATTGTTTCTTGATTCTTGATTCCTGGCATGAAAAAAAATCCAGCCAATTAGATTTAAAGCATAACTCCTAGTTTGTCTCATAGTTATCTTCATGCCAACTATACAAATCATCTTTAAATCAATCACTTAACTCTGGTCGAATAAAACAAAGAAAACAACTAGTTAAGTCTATCTTTAGCTCTTGCCAGCTAGATATTTTATCATTTTCTAAACTCTCTATTCCGTCGGTCAACTCTATAGTTAGTCATCAGTGACAACTGATAGTTCCATCAGTGTGAATCCAGTTAGCTTTGAGATCTCCATCCATTGGGCATCATTGGATTTTTACTTGTCGAGAAACTCTATTTTCAGCTCATTGGGCATCCTGTGGTTTTGCTTCATCAAGAAACACTATCTTCTGCTCATTGGGTATCACTGTAACTTTTCTTCTTTGCCTTTACCGATGGTGTGCACTCCGTCGATTTTGTCTGTCACTTAGTGAATACTTGACTTTTATGCATTGGTGAAAGCATAACCTTTGTTCCATTGATTCTCTGAACTCTTTGGCATTATGTACATGACCGTACAGTTGATATCAAGTTGACATCAATGACAATACAAACCATTAACTAATTTAATGTCTTGCATTATCTTCAACTTAACATTATCAAACATTCAATCAGTTACATTTTATCAATCTCTCCCTTTGGCATTGATGGAAACATACTATATTATCACACTATACTATTTCTAATACAATCGTTGAGATTCATCAAACTACCAATCTTTCCCTTTTGTCAACCGAATGTCTGAACTTTGGTAAGATTTGTTTTAGCTTTGATTTGATTCCTACATTTCTCTTTCTTCTGATGTGTTATGACCTCTCCTTGTGTCAATTTATTTCCTTTGAAGGTTCTTTATCTTTTAATGTCTTTTTCTTTTGTTAGCAACTCTCCCTTTGTATAATCTTTTATACAATTTTCTCTCCCTTAGGATATAATCTCTCCCTGTTGGAGTAATCTGATAATGGATAATCTATCTCTTTTTTTGAAGGATGTGATAATATGGATAATCTCTCTCCCTTTTACAACAATGCCAAACAAATATTTTACAAATATCTGACATTCATGTCAAGCAATCATTTTTATCCTATCCATAATATATTCCTTGAATTTCCCTTATCCATCAGTAATACAACAATATGCTCTAGTGCTCGATTCTGATATATACCTATCTGTATATAGATGTATCTTTTGAAGTTCATCTCTTTGCTTGCATCAACATGATTGATATTCTTATAATATGTAGGCTGATGCAGCCTTCAGTCATTTTACTGACTGGTAGACAAGGGTTTGACCCCTAGTCTCTTTCTTAAGTACTCAAATGTATCCTTGGGCAGTGGCTTGGTGAAGATATCAACCAATTGTTCTTTTGATTTCACATACTCAAGTATCACCTCTTTTTCTTGAACTTGTTCTCTCAAATAATGATACTTGATGGCAATGTGTTTAGTCTTAGCATGCATGACTAGATTCTTGGAAATGTTTATTGTGTTGGTGTTATCACAATAGATAATCACTAGTTCTGAGATCTTCATATGCATACCTTCCAGCAATTGTTTGATCCATGCAATATTTGAGCAATTTGCAGCAGCAGCAACATATTCTGCTTCTATAGTAGACTGAGAGATGCATCCTTGCTTCTTGCTAATCCATGTGACAAGAAAGTCACCCATAAAGAATTCTCCTCCAGTTGTGCTCTTTTGGTCATCAAGATTTCTAGCCCAATCAGCGTCGGTAAACACCTTAAGTTCAAATTTGTCTTCTCTTCAATACTATAACCCAAATTCCTCAGTATTCTTCAGATATCTTAGAATTCTTTTCGCAACAGTCATATGTGATTCTCTGGAGTTAGCAAAAAATCTAGCAACAATTCCTAGTGCATGTGCAATATCTGGTCTAGTGTGTACAACATACATGAGTTTTCCAATCATTGATCTGTACAAAGTTTGATTTACCTTTGTTATCTTGTCCTCCTTTGTCAACATACATCCAGTAGCCATTGGTGTTCCAACTGGTTTGGATTCTTCCATATTGAATATTTTTAGGACCTCTTTGATGTACTTGGACTGTGTAATAAAAATATCTTCTCCTCGTTGCATGATCTAGAGACCAAGAAACAACTTAATTTCTCCAAACATAGACATCTCAAACTCTTTGCTCATCTCATTTGCATAGCATATCATTGCCTCCAAATATGATGTCATCAACAAATATTTTAGCAATCAAAGTGTTAGCATCAGTATCTTCCTTTAAATAAAGATTACTGTTTTCACTAGTCCTTACAAATCCAATACGTATTAGATAGGAATGAAGTCATTCATACCAGGCTCTTGGAGCTTGTTTCAGTCCATACAAGGCTTTTTGAAGTCTACATACCATTTTTTTCTTGTCTAGATCGACAAACCCTTCTGGTTTCTCAATGTATACCTCTTCTTCAAGTATTCCATTTAGGAATGCTGATTTGACATCCATTCGATATACTTTGAATCCTTTGAATGTAGCATAAGAAAGTAATATTCTTACTCCTTCTAGCCTAGCAATGGGTTCAAAGGTCTCTCCATAGTCTATACCTTCCTCTTGTGCATACCCCTTGCATACTATTCTTGCTTTGTTCCTTGTGACTTCTCCATTCTTATTTAACTTATTCCTGAATATCCATTTTGTACCAATGACATTCTTGTCATCTAGTCTTGGCACAAGTGACCATGTTTTTTTTCTCAATCTGCTTAATCTCATCATTCATAGCACTTATCCATTCTTCATTATCAAGTGGAGCATTGGCAGATTTGGGCTCAAACTCATAAATTAGATAGCTTGAGTTTAGAGACTTGCTTCTTGTTCTTGTACCAGCTTTCTTATCTCCTATGATTTGGATCTCTAGATGGTTCCTTCTTACATATCTTGCAAGTACAGGTACAGTTCTTTTTCTATAAATTTGATCATTGTTTTGTTCTTCATTTTTCTCTTCATCACCTTGCACATTATCTTGATCATTATCCTGACCGTCGGTATTTGCAGCCTGATGCTCAGGAGAAATGATTTGTAGCTCAAGATCTTTACATTGTTGGTAGGGTAGAATGTCAGGTTCCTCATTGTAAGTGAACTTATTGTAGTCCTCTGGTTCTTTAGTGCTTTCTTGTTCATTCTTCTCTACAAATTCATCTATCTTTACATTTGCACATTCAATAATTTTGTTAGAGGCTTTGTTTCAACATTTGTAATCCTTTCTCTTGGTAGAATACCCTAGAAAAATTCCTTCATCACTCTTGGAGTCAAGTTTTCCATTTCTATCATCTTTTAAAATATAACATTGACTACCAAATTTTTTGAAATAACTTACATTGGGTGTGTATCCATACCATAGCTCATAAGGTGTCTTCTTGGAGTCTTTCTTCAATTGTACTATGTTCAGTGTGTAAACAGTGGTACTGATAGCTTCCCTCCATAATATTTGGTTGATGACTTTTTCTATCATCGGTGTTCTAGCACAATCAACTATTGATATGTTCATTCTCTCGGCAATCCCATTTTGTTGTGGTGTTCTTGGTGCAGAAACCTATCTCTTTATACCATGTTCATTAAAAAATTTAGTGAATTCATCTGATATAAACTCACCTCCTCTATCTGATCTTAAACATTTTAGATCCTTACCACTTTGTTTCTCTACCATAGTCTTATACCATTTAAACATCTTAAATGCTTCTGATTTATCTTTTAGAAACATAACTGTTATCATTCTAGAGTAATCATCAACAAAGAGAATAAAATATCTATCTCCATAATAACTCTTTTTCCTCATAGCTCCACATAAATCAGTATGGACTAATTCTAGAATTGCATCAGATGCATGGGTTTTTCTTTTGAAACTAGACTTTGTCATTTTACCTTTTTGACAGTTTTTACACGTGATGTTGTTGGGCTTGGTCATCGTCGGTAAGCCTCTGACATTTCTCTTTTTGCTAATCTTTATCATGTTGTCAAATTTCACATGACACATTTGTTTGTGCCATAACCATATGTCTTCGTTTGTAGCAATTAAACAAGTGGAGTCAGTATCATTTAGATAGAATAAGTTACCTTTTGTCTATTCACTGGTACCAATCAGATTTCTATATTTGTTGAAGATCTTTGCCTTCTTATTTTCAAATGCAACTTTGTGACCTAAATTATTCAACTAAGAAACACTCAATAGATTATAATTCAATCCATTTACCCAATAAGCATTCTCACACTTTATCTGGTTATTCAACATTATTTTTCCTCTACCTTCAACTGGACAAGGTGTGTGATTTCCCATTCTTACTGATCCACCCTTGTAGTATTCAAAAGTCTCAAACTTTTTCTTATCACCGGTCATATGATGAGTGCAGCCACTATCTATTATCCAAACATCATTTTTACTAATTTTAGATATGGGAGTTGTTTCTACATACCTTTCTTCATCATCATCTGAATCATTGTTTACAGCCACAAACACCATCTTGATGTCTTCATCAGATTCGGTGTCAATATCATCATCCTTGAATTTTTCTAGGTAGTTGACCTTCTTTCCTTTGTCCTTATAGTCTTGGGTATCTCTTCTTTGTGATTGTCAATAGCTTCTGTAACCACCTCTGTCAGACTTCTTCTCAAAAGATCTGTCATCTTTTCTTCTGTTAGTACATCTTGCAACAAAGTGTCCAATCTCTTTGAAATTAAAACAAGAAAGTGGTAATTTACCTTTGTATTTACCTTTGCCTCTCTACATTCTTCTGGCCATAAGTGCTTCAATTTCATCAAGATCATCTTCTTCATTTTCACTATCACTATCTTTTCTCATAGTGTTTTTGTGACTTGATTTACTTATTCTCATAGAAAATTTGAATGTAGACTCTATGTTTGGTAAGACACTATTATCAAAGTTATTCATCTCAAATGAAATCAGTCTTCCAATTAATCTTTCTAGAGTAACATTTCTATTTGCTACTACTCTCATTTCTTGAATGGAAGATACTCTAATAGCATAAGTAGGCAGTAAGGTTCTTAGAAGTTTACTTACCACTGTATCTTCTTCTAGTACACCTCCAACTCCTCAGATAGCATTGACTACCTCTTTTATTATTGTGCTATACTAATTCATGTTTTCTCCTTCTTTCATTTTGAGATCATCAAACTTTCCTCTAAGGATTTCTGCCTTGGCTCTCAAAACATTTTTGTCACCACTATGTACAAGCTTCAATTTGTCCCACATCTTCTTTGTAGTTTTGCATTCTTTGACATCTTCAAATTTAGCATTGGAGAGTGAGGAAGCAAGCTCTATCATCATGTCTTTATGTTCATGCTTCTCTCTCATTTCTTCAACTATTGGTGATCTTGTGGGCAACACATATTTAGTTTCTAGGAATTGGGTAACATCATTACCAATACCTGATAAGTGGAGTCTTATCCTACTCTACCATGAAGCAAAATTATCTTTGTTCAACTTGGGCACATCTCGTATGTTCATCTTGTGATTTTTGGCTTAGGTCTTGAAACCTTCCTTCTAAGCACACAAGCTCTAATACCAATTATTAGTAATAACTGAGAATGGGGGTGAATCAGTGGCCTCAAAAATTAATCCTTAAATCAACCCTTTAACTCTTATAACCACTAATTATTTCTCAAGTTATCTTTTGTCCTACAAGATGAATGTCTTGAGAAACTTATATCAATTTACTACTTGTCATATTGCTCTATTAAACCTTCTTAATTTTTACCGATAAGCAGTCATCTATTTACCGAAATACAGTAAATATGCAGAGTATAATGATATATCCAGAATGAATTATGTAAGATACAAAACAGTAAAGAAATGCATCATACACACATATAACACATGGATTTTAATGTGGAAACCCTGTTAAGGGAAAAAACCACTGAGATGGATACCCCAAATTTTCACTCTTGTGAAGTGAGCCATGTTAGCAACCAACCCTGTTAAAGGTTACAAACACATTGTTAAGTGTGACCTTGTTAGAGGATTTTATACATAGAGGTTGTCACTTAGTATCGGGCATCTATTGCTACCATCCTTGAATTATCCTCCTTCTTAGACTGTCAATAGGTATCGGGAAAGTCTAATGCTACTTTCATGAATCAACCTTTTTGGCACTCCTTGAGATGTACCTCAATATATAGAAGACTGTTAAGTCCTGCTTAGTTAAGAGACTTGATGCTTCAATGGTTAAACTGGAACGCTATGACCTGTTCATATTGCAACTTTGAATTGCAGATTTTCATATCTATTTAAGTACATTACCTCTCTGACCAATGTATCAATTCAATCCTTTGTGCTCCATAATTTATACTCTATGATGTTGTGCTCACTGTTCGTCAGTGTCTGTAGAATTCCTTAGCTCTTCCTTTAGCTTGTTTGATCAGGACTGCTTGAAGTTGTTCTTCGTCAGTTTCTCTTTAGCATCCTCTTTCTATTCACTCCCCTTAATCCCATTCATAAATGAATTAAGCTTTTCTCTTATATAGACATGATATTCATTGTTTCTTGATTCTTGATTCTTTATTCTTGGCATGAGAAACAATCTAGCCAATTAGATTTAAAGCATAACTCTTGATTTGTCTCGTAGATATCTTCTTTCCAACTAGAAAAATTAGCTTTAAATCAATCACTTATCTCTAGTCAAATAAAACAAAGTAGACAACTAGTTAAGTCTATTTTTAGCTCTGGCAGCTAGATATTTTTTTATTTTCTGAACTCTCTATTCTGTTGGTCACCTTTACAGTTAGTTGTCGGTGACAACTGATAGTTCTGTCGGTGAGACTCCAGTTAGCTTTTTGATCTCCATCTGTCAGGCATCATTGGAATTTTACTTGTCAGGCAACACTGTCTTTAGCTCATCGGGAACTCTTATGACTTTTCTTGTCGAGCATCTTGTGGTTTTTCTTCATTGGGAAACACTATACTTTTGATCGTCAGGTATCACTGTGACTGTTCTTCTTTTCTCTAACCATCGGTGTGCACTTTGTCAGTGTTGTTTGGCACTTAGTGAATACTTGAATTTTATGCATTGCTGAAAGCATAACCTTTGTTCCTTTAGTTCTCTAAAGTCTTTGGCATTATGTACATGACTGTACAGGTGATCTCAAGTTGACATTGGTGACAATACAATACATTAATTGATTTAATGTCTTGCATTATCTTCAACTTAACATTGTCAAACATTCAATCAGTTACATGTTATCAATCTCTCCCTTTAGCATTGATGGAAACATACTATATTATCACACTATACTATTTTTAATACAATATGGAATACAACAGTTGAGATTCATCACACTACCAATCATTTTGTTCTGATAAGCGATAAATGTCTAAGCATCAGTAAGCTCTATTTTAGCTTAGATTTTATTCTTGTAGCTCTCTGTATTCTGATGTGTTGTGTTCTTTCCTTGGGTCAATTTCTCTCCCTTGACTATTCTTTCTCTTTTGATGTTTTTTTCTCTTGTCATCAACTCTCCCTTTGTATAAAGTTTGCATATAATTTCTCTCCCTCGGGATATAATCTCTCTCTCTTGGAGTAATGTGATAATGGATAATTTATTTCCCTTTCTAGAAAGATCTGATAATATGGATAATTTCTCTCCCTTTGACAACAATGCCAAACAAATATCTTACAAATATCTGACATTCATGTCAAACACTCATTTCTCTCCATCCATAATATATTCCTTTAATTTCCCTTATCCATCAGCAATATGCTCTAGTTCTTGGTGAAGATATATACCTATCTGTATATAGATGTAGCTTTGAAGTTCATCTCTTTGTTTGCATCAACATTACTAATATTTTGATAATATGTAGGTTGATGCATCCTTCAGTCATTTTACTGACTGGTAGAAATGGGTTTAACCCCTAGTCTTTTTCTCAAGTACTCAAATGTATCCTTGGGCAGTGGCTTGATGAAGATATCAGCTAATTGTTCTTTGGATTGCACATACTCAAGTGTCACTTCCTTTGCTTGAACTTGTTCTCTCAAATAATGATACTTGATAGCAATGTGTTTAGTATTAGCATGCATGACTAAATTCTTGGAAATGTTTATTGCACTGGTGTTATCACAATAGATAATCTCTGGTTCTAAGATCTTCATATGCATACCTTCCAGTAACTATTTGATCCATGCAATATTTGAGCAATTTGCAGCAGTAGCTCAACATACTCTGCTTCTATAGTAGACTGAGAGATGCATTCTTGCTTTTTTCTAATCCATGTGACAAGTCTGTCACCCATAAAGAATGTTCCTCCAGTTGTTCTCTTCTAGTCATCAATATTTCCAGCCCAATCAGCATCGATAAACACCTTAAGTTCAAATTTTCCTTCTCTTTTATACCATAAGAAATATTCCTCAGTATTCTTTAGATATCTTAAAATTCTTTTGACAATAGTCATATGTGATTCCCTGGGGTTAGCAGAAAATCTTGCAACTATTCCTACTGCATGTGCAATATTTGGTCTAGTGTGTACAACATACATGAGTTTTGCAATCATTGATCTATACAACGTCTAATTTACCTCTATTTTCTTATCCTCTTTTGTCTACCTACATCTAGTAGCCATCAATGTTCCAACTAGTTTGGAATCTTCCATCTTGAATATTTTCAAGTCCTCTTTAATGTATTTGGACTGTGTAATGAAAATACCTTCACTTTGTTGAAAGATCTATAGACCAAGAAATAACTTGATCTCTCCAAACATAGACATCTCAAACTTTTTGATCATCTCATTAGCAAATGATTTTCATAGTATATCATTGCCTCCAAATATGACATCATCAAAAAATATCTCAGCAATCAAAGTGTTAGCATCAGTATCTTCCTTCAAATAAAGATTATTATTTTCACTAGTCCTTACAAATCCATACAAGGCTTTATGAAGTCTACATACCATGTTTCTCTTGTCTGGATCTACAAACCCTTCTAGTTGCTCAATGTATACCTCTTCTTCAAGTATTCCATTTAGGAATGCTGACTTGACATCCATCTGGAATACCTTGAATCCTTTGAATGCAGCATAAGAAAGTAGTATTCTTACACCTTCTATCCTAGCAATGGGTGCAAAGGTTTCTCCGTAGTCAATATGTTCCTATTAGGCATACCCCTTGCATACTATTCTTGCTTTGTTTCTTGTGACTTCTCCATTCTCATTCAGCTTATTCCTGAATATCCATTTAGTACTGATGACATTCTTGTCATCTGGTCTTCGAAAAAGTGACCATGTATTGTTCTTCTCAATATGCTCAATCTCATCATTCATATCACTTATCCATTCTTCATTATCAAGTGTAGCATTGACAGATTTTGGATCAAACTCACAAATTAAACAACTTGAGTTTAAAGACTTACTTCTTGTTGTTGTACCAACTTTCTCATCTCCTATGATCTGGATCTCTGGATGGCTCCTTCTTACATATCTTGTGATTATAGGTTCAACTCTTTTTCTATCAGCTTGATCATCATTTTTTCCTTCATTCTGTTCTTCATCACCTTGCACATTATTTTGATCATTATCCTGACCGTCGGTATTTCTAGCCTGACCGTCAGTTACAACATTTTGTTGCTCGGGAATTAAGCAATGTTGCTCGGGTAGAGTGTTGGGTTCTTCATAGTATACAAACTTTTTGTAGTCCTCTGGTTCTTTTGTGCTTTCCATCTCATTCTTTTCTGCAAATTTATCTATCTTTACATTTGCACTTTCAACAATTTTGTTAGAGGCCTTCATAAGACATTTATAAGCCATGCTTTTGGTGGAATACCCTAGAAAGATACCTTCATCACTCTTGGTGTCAAGATTTCTATTTCTATCATCCTTTAAGATATAACATTGACTACCAAATATTTTGAAGTAACATGCATTGGGTGTTTTACCATAACATAGCTCATAGGGTGTCTTCTTTGTGTCCTTCAATTGTACTTTGTTTAATGTGTAGACAACAGTACTAATAGCTTCCCTCCAGAATATTTAGTTGATGCCTTTCTCTATCATCAGTGTTCTAGTACAATCAACTATTGATCTATTCCTTCTCTCATCAATCCCATTTTGATGTGGTGTTCTTGGTGCAGAAACCTATCTTTTTATGCCATGCTCATTACAGAAATTAGTGAATTCATCTTATATAAACTCTCCTCCTCTATCTGATCTTAAAAATTTCAAATCCTAATCACTTTATTTCTCTACCATAGCCTTATACCATTTAAACATCTTGAATGCTTCAGATTTATCTTTTAGAAACATAATTGTCATCATTCTAGAGTAATCGTCAACAAAGAGAATAAGATAACTGTCTCCATAATAAGTCTTTGTCCTCATTGGTCCATATAGATAAGTATGGACTAATTCTAGAATATCATCAGATGTATGGGTTTTACTTTTGAAACTAGACTTTGTCAATTTACCTTTTTGATAATTCTTGCACATGATGTTGTCGAACTTTGTCATCGTCGGTAAGCCTCTTAAATTTCTTCTTCTGCTTTTTTTCATCATGTTTTCAAAATTCACATGACACAATCTTTTGTGCCACAACCATATGTCTTAGTTTCTAGTCATTAAGCAAGTGATGTTAGTATCATTAAAATAGAATAAGTTACCTTTTGTCTGTTCACTAGTACCAATCAATCTTCCTGATTCATTGAAGATCTTTGCCTTCTTATTCTCAAATGCTACTATGTGACCTGAATTATTCAGCTGAGAAACACTTAACATATTATAATTCAATCCTTTTACCCAATAAGCATTTTCACATTTAATGAGGTTATTCAACATTATAGTTCCTTTACCTTTAACTGAACAAGGTGTATCATTACTCATTCATGTTGTACCACCATTATAATACTCAAAAGTGTTAAAATTTTCTTTATCACCAGTCATGTGGTGAGTGCAGCCACTATCTATAATCCAGATGTCATTTTTTATAACCTTAGATATGAGTGCAAATTCTACATACCTTTCATCTTCATTAGAATCATCTTTCACAGCCACAAACACCATCTCAATGTCTTCATTAGGTTTGGTGCCAGTATCTTCATCTTTGCAAGCAGCTAGATAGCTGGCTTTCTTGCCTTTGTCCTTGTATCTGTGGGTATCTCTTCTTTTTGATTGTCGATAACTTCTGTAATCCTTGTTATCACTAATGAGCCTATTTTACTGTCTTTATTATATTAATCCTTGCACTCTATTTTTAAGTATTATCAAGACAGTTGTAAACTTCTAAGTCAGTTGAACTTTTGTTAAGTATAGAAAAGAACCATTAAGCCATGGGTGGAATAGATATGTCATATTACGCCAATATTATATATATGTTGCAGTATTTCATATAATAATATGAATTTTTTTTCTAACATCTGGTTTAATTTGATAAGCTGCTTGCATGAATATCTTTTGCATATTAACTAATCTTGTCAGGAAGTAGGAGTCATTGGGAGTGGTTGACAACATTGAAGGAGGACATAAAGACCAGCTTTGTGCAGATAATCCATCATGGAAATAGAAGACACGGCTATCGCAAATTAGGAGCCACTATTTTAGAAATGCATAAATGTAGCTCTGCTATATTCCCTCCGTATTACCAGCATGTTGACTTGATCACCCAAACTTCATTGTGCACATCGTGGGCTATTGCACTTCCTACTCTCTTTCTTTGGCGTGGTTTTAGATTAGTTAGTTCCTTTTCTATTTTGAAATAAAGAAGTCAATCCTCTATTTATAGGGAGGAGACTATTTTTTTGTAAGTTCAGATTTTTGAAAGGAGAACAATGTTCTAATTGTTCTTCTTCAGCAAGTTCATTTTCAGCTTCATGTCTTATTTTTCATGTAACCAATTTTGAAAGATAATGAAGTAACTTTTGGTTCATATTCTGTGTTTATATATTAGTAGAAGCCAACCAAGGGGGCCCACTTGGTAGGTGGATTAGAGTAGAAGTAGAATAGATTTACTTCCTGCATTTCCATTATTCTAGATATAAGGTTACAATTTCTTCCTATGGCATTGTACTTTGTGAATGTTCCTGTAGCACCTACAAGGATAGCTATAGTGAATGCTCTAGGTTGAAAGAATAGATTTCAGTAGAAGTTTGCAAGTTGTAGCATTCATTTTAGTAAGGACTAAGTGTGTTTCTCTTCTTGCAGCCCTAGTATAGATTCCTTTCATGTATTTTACTTTCTTGCAGCATAGGTAGATTGGCTCCTTAAGGAACTTAGTGCACATACTGTGCTGTACCATTTCAAGTATACGTCCCTGGGTTGACAAACTAAATGCACCTCATGGTGGGAGAATTGATCCTTAGATTGAATACATTATTCCTAAGAGAGGCTTTGGGCTCGATTACTAAGCACCTATTGTGAGGTAGTTCATTTTTGGTGCCGCTGTCGGGTATGGTGTCAAGCCAGGAAACCTTTTGAGTCTTTTAGTTAGTTTAATGGTTTTTGGTCCTAAATTTGCTTCACCAATGTGAATAATTCATTTGCATGCATTGAAGGGGAAGAAGAAGAGATGAATATGGTAGATTTTTTCAAGGAGAACCTGTGAACTTGAATGAGCAAGCTGAAGAAGTTGAGTTTCCTTTTGTTGACAAGTCCCAAGTTTCCTACAGCATCTACCGCTAGAGAAGGATCTTTTGATATAAGTGGTTTCTGGCCTTTTGCTAAAATTTTGGCCAGCTTTCTTGATAATTCTGACCCAACTGCACTTTCTAATAACAATATTGTGGCTAATATTCCTTTCCAATAGCAAGTACCACCCCTGATACCTACAGTAATGGC
The DNA here is from genome assembly GCA_018584345.1 of Thuja plicata. Lineage (NCBI taxonomy): Eukaryota > Viridiplantae > Streptophyta > Pinopsida > Cupressales > Cupressaceae > Thuja > Thuja plicata. The sequence goes on along the minus strand of MU225325.1, from coordinate 2,548,630 downwards.
ACACCCTACTTTCCCATTTCCTCTGCCAAGCTTTATAAACAATACTAACCTCAAGAATATACCCTCAGCTGCACTTCCAAAATTTTATGGGCTGATATCTGAAGATCCTGACACCTTTTTTTCAAGTTTGACATCCTATATCATAGCTTTGACTATAACACTAATGCCCACAAACTCAAGTTGTTTCTAGCAACACTTAAAGAGTCATCCTTACGATGGTTCATGGGATTAGAAGCAAATGCAGCAGGCAAATGGGATGAGATGCAGACCCTGTTTCTAGAGAAATACAAAGAATATTGCAAGGGGAGTCACCCAAGGGGAGATAAAAATTTTATAATTTCACAGAAGGAGGATGAAACTTTGGAGGACTATGTTTCACATTTTTTATACACCATGCAGAAGAATCCCCAACATGTTCTGGCGAAGGATTCACAGAAACTAGTCTTCTTGAGAGGAGTGAATGATAACTGTCTGGAAGCATTGGACCTCATGAATGGTGGGGACATATCCCAATCCTCTTGGGACGATCTCAAGAAAATCTATCTCAACTACTCCAGATCAACTGGGAAGAAAAGTAGAGGATATCGGTCTACAACAATTAAAGGGAGCAGTTCAGGCGTTTCTAAGTTGGAGATATCTAAATTTCTAGTAGATTTCAAGTAAGACATCATTAATGATGTTTCCACACATCTTGACAATATGACTGCCAAGAAGAAACATGCAGACACTGAATTGCAGTTGGCTGAATATTTCCCTCATTGCCGGAAACAAAAGAAAGACTGTGAGTGCAAGCTAGTGGTGAACCTAAAAAATCAACATTTGCCTATGAAGTACATGAAGATAGAAGGAGATAATGAGAAAGTGTTCTTTGTTTCTCAACGTCACCCCTAGGCACCATGACAAGGTATGCCTCAAGACCCATTACAATTTTCAAATCCTTACAATAGTCAATGGCAAAACCAAAGTTATCAGAATATTCCTCAGTACTCTCAGCCACCCTGGAATAACTAGTGGCCTAACTAGAAAAATAAACAGTGGCCTAACCAAAAAAATAACCAGTGGCCTAACTAGCAAAACCAATAGCAACCACCGCAAGGGAATTGGCAGAAAAATAATCAATGGAGGGGACCTCCACAGTGGCCTAACCAAAATCCTATTTTTCCACAATTACCACCACCAGTGCTACTATTGGAAAGTTGACTATACTAAATTATATGACTCTATTTATTTTTTTCATTATGGCAACAAAGTCATATGAAGTTTTGGAGTCAGTACACATTATCAGAGGATCAGAAATTGGCTAAGTACAAAAAATAGGACAGAGCAAGGAACAGACTGTTATAGTTTTGATTAGCGTGTGTTCATCTATTATCCAAATGATATGTGCCTTTTAAGATAAGATTATGAGTATGTTTACATGATAATTCTAAGAGAGCATGATCAGATCTGCAAGTATGAAGAAGATATAGCCAGTTAAAGAGGTACAGCCAGTGAATGACAGAATAGGACAGAGATCATGGAAAGAGCCGACAGAGATTGTTTTGGCGTGGAATTTGAACACATCCTCAGGACTTGCACCTTTAGATTATTTATTTTTAGTGACCTAAAAATCTATGGTTAAAAGTGCATGACTTGATTCATCTGGGATAACTAGTTAGAGCTATTTTGGTGAAGCAGACTGTGTGAAAAGACGTGTCTGTTCAGTTTAAGTAAAGAAGTTATAATTAATGTTAATCCAACTTAATGAAGGGTTGTGTGCTTATTTAAGTGATCAAGATACATGGTAAAAGGTTTCCTAAAGCTGACATGTTCATGTCCTTTGAGGAAGTACTTGTAGAATGTCATTTGTGATGGGAAAAGTTGCGAAAGCCAGAGATAAGAAAGCAGAGCAGAGTGCTAAAGCAACAAAGATATATCTGTCATATGTTGATGATATATATATTGAATTAGAATTTTTTAGAGTGAAGAAAATATTTTTATAGTGATTAAGAAGAGGTTAAAGCATCAGTGCACAAAAGGAACTGATCAGACAAGCAGTGTCACAGCAGTAGTTCACCTTGCAGATATAGTGTGTATCAAATATCCAGAAGGTTGTAGCCTTCACCATTTGGATAGTGAGTCCACCACCCCTAACAGGGTTATTGTAAAATACTCCTAATAGGGTATGACCCTTAACAAGGTCACTGTACTTCATGTATTGTAAAGACAACTCCTAACATGGTTAAGGATCTTCTAACAAGGATCATAAGACACTAGTATAGAATATTTGTGGGTACTAATTCCCACTGGGGTTTTCACCTACATTGGGTTTCCCTGTAATCATATATGGTGTTATGTGTTGTGTAT
>MU225325.1:2531923-2545927 GCA_018584345.1 Thuja plicata | reverse complement strand
TTTGAATGAAGAAAATTCATCTCTGAAGGATCAGATTGAAGAATTAGATGAAAAGCTATGTAACAATCAAGATGCCTATGATGATCAAGTCAAAGCAAACAAGCAGTTAGATGAAGAACTGAGACAAACAAACATGGAAATCTTGGAGCTAAGAAACAACAAAGAGAAGATGGAATCTGAATTGATTGCAGCAAAGAATCATATTAACAAGTTACACACAAGCAAGGATCTGATAGAATCTCAGTTGTATGCCCAAAAGGTTAAAGGAGATACCAGCGGTATAGGATACAATAAAGTACAAAATCAGATTGATGACATACAAGAAAGAATGAAAGAACCAAAGGACATCACAGATACTAAGGAGATTGGAAATTAGACTGAGGACAATATTGAACCACCTAAGGATGAATGCAAGCTAGTTGACAGAATTTGTTATGCCTGTAACAAGCATGGACATATTGCAAGGAATTGTAAAGAGGTAAGACCCTTCAATGGTTACTATTATTCATACAATAAATTTGGTCATGGAGCTATGAATTGTAAAACAAGTCAGAAGAACAAGAATCAGAATAATCAAAGAAATCAGGATCAGCAAAACCAAAGAAGTTATCCTTAGCAAAATTTTAGAAGTACTCATAACATTACATGTCAAATATGTAATTACAATGGTCATTCAACTAGACAGTGCAGATTGGTAACACACACCAATACACCAAAGAATATCAGACCTCCTATCATTTGTCATTCATGTGGAAAGGCTAGACACATCTCAAGGTCTTGCAAATCAAGAACAAAAGGACAAGAGAATCATAAGAAGTCTTTGTTTGAAGAATCAGGAGAAGTTAAGTTTGTGGAAGCTAAAGCTATATCATATAAAATATGGGTCGAAGTAAAGAAGGAAAATGAAGATAACAAGGTAGGAGATTCATCCTTAGTGGACGCACCTTCTACTTCTGAATAGTTGACCCTCATGGTCTTAGGGGGAGCTATTCTAGCTCTGAACCCCTGTGTGGCTAGTATACTCGCCATCTGAGTATGCACCTTGGATTATAATTTTTTGGTGACATTATGATGCAAGAGAACATGATCTAAATTGTTATCAGGAGCAAGATCAAAAGTTACAGTTGCTTTCTATGTCTACGCGGGAAGTATTAATGGCAGAAATCTACTTTGCAATCACCAAGTCCTCACCTGTAGTCAGAATAAATGATTGGAGATCATAGAAGCCCTAGCAGTTGTATTATTAATGCATTACAGTTGTTCTCATTAGTGAAGAAAGGAGATTGATAACCATTATTTGTTAAGCAAAGTAATTCAAGTTTGAAATGAAGCCCAAGCGTGGACACGTCATTTCAGAAATTAGTTGAAAAATTACTTAACAATCGAGTAAGAGGTTGGATAATCAAAGGAGAACTTGCAGTCAAGTAGCAAAGTGTCACAATTAAATTCTTCAGTAGAGATTGATATCAATAAAATCTTTGAAACATCTAAGAAGTGATTTATCAGTATGCTTTAGCGCGCAAATTTCATGAAGCGGAATGGGTCAAAATCTTGTTGAGAAGTGTTCTATGTGAGAGTATCAGTATAGCCATTAGAGATTTTGTTTTGGAGTTGACCTGATGTTATCCTTGGAAGCACATATATAAGTATAGCCATTGGAGATTTTGTTTTGGAGCCGACCTGATGTTATCCTTGGAAGCACATACTTATTTTTGATCATCTAAAGAGAATTCACGTAAGAGAAGAATTGATTGAAGATACAAATTTTGAATGTCATGCAAAGAAGAAGATAAAACTATTATGACAGGTCCACAGGATTCTTCGCCCATGGCCAAGGACATGGAGGATACATTCATGGTTGATAATATTGAAGTATCAATGGCAAGCAATGGATATTGATCCAGACAATTTTGAAGAAACATTTGTGAGTACTCAAGAAGCTAAGAGTCTTTATATCAGCAAGAAGATATATTGATTTTAGATATCATAGAAAAGGAAGTAGAAAAAGAGAAGACTAAAGTGATGGACAATTCATCATCATTGTTGTAAAGCTTGACACCCATAACAGACTTAGACTCATGGGGAGTAAATAAGTAAGTGGGAGTATATAATCTGAAGAAGTCATGAAAAATAGATCAGATATTATAGAAGAGAAGTATATGAAGAAGATGCTCAGTGAATTGATTAGCAACTTTACACTTGATCTTAGTTCACTCAAAGTTGGTCAAGCATCCTTGAAAGATTTTGCAGAAAAAGGCAAAAAGATTATTGCTGACTATATGAATCAGGCAATTTAAGTGCCTATCATTACAAATAAGATCCAAGAGGTAGAGGCTATGATAGAGAAGATAAGGAAATATGTGGAAGATCCCTCCACCGATATCAATATGTATATATCAGGGGCAGATTGATAAGATTGAGAAGGAAAAGAAGATAATATCAAAGGGTAAGTAAAGTAATGTATAATATATGGATTCTATAATATGATCAAGGTACTAGCATAGACTTGGAGAAGATGGAGAAGCTACAATATGCATTATGCACCCATCTACATATTGTTAATTCACTAATTGCATTTTGGGAGAAAGAGATCCAAAAGTTGCAGATTGCATATCCAGATATGTATGCTGAGTAAGGAAATAGAAGTATTTTTGAGCACCTTTGTCATTAATGTCAAAGGGGGAGTAGAGTATGAAGAATATGGATTCTAGTATATGATAAAAGGGAGATATAAGATAGAGAGTTTTTATATAAAAGTATAGATAGTAACTTCACCATATTCCTTTGTTGCCATTAATGACAAAGGGAGAGATTGTTGGAAAGTTGACTATACTAAATTATATGACTCTATTTAGTTTTTTCATTATGGAAACAAAGTCATATGAAGTTTTGGAGTCAGTACACATTATCAGAAGATCAGAAATTGGCTAAGTATAGAAAATAGGATAGAGAAAGGAACAAACTGTTATAGTTTTGATTAGCGTGTGTTCATATATTATCCAAATGATATGTGACTTTGAAGATAATCTTATGAGTATGTTTACATGATAATTATAAGAGAGCATGATCAGATCTTCAAGTATTAAGAAGATATAGCCAGTTGAAGAGGTACAGCCAGTGAATGACAGAACAGGACAAAGATCATGGAAAGAGCCAAAAGAGATTGTTTTGGTGTGGAAGTTGCACTCATCCTAAAGACTTGTTCCTTTATATTAGTAATTTTTAGTGGCCTAAAAATATATTGTTAAAAGTGCATGACTTGATTCATCCAGGATAATTAGTTAGAGATATTTTGGTGAAGTGGACTGTGTGAAAAGATGTGTCTATTCAGTTTAAGTAAAACAGTTATAATTAATGTTAAGCCGACTTAATGAAGCATTGCATGGTTATGTAAGTGATCAAGATACATGGTAAAAGGTTTCCTAAAGTTTACATGTTCATGTCCTTTGAGGAATTATTTATAGAAGGTCATTTGTGATGGGAAAAGTTGCGAAAGCCAAAGATAAGAAAATAGAGCAGAGTGCTAAAGCAGCAAAGATATATCTGTCATATGTTGATGATATATATATTGAATTAGAATCTTTTAGAGTGAAGACAAGATTTTTATAGTGATTAAGAAGAGGTTAAAGCATCAGCGCACAAAAGGAGCTGATCAGATAAGCAGTGTCACAGCAGCAGTTCACCTTGTAGATACAGTGTGTATCAAATATCCAGAAGGTTGTAGCCTTCACCATTTGGATAGTGAGTCCTTGGATAGTGAGTCCACCACCCCTAATAGGGTTATTGTAAAATACTCCTAATAGGGTCTGACCCTTAACAAGGTCACTGTACTTCATGTATTGTAAAGACAACTCCTAACAGGATTAAGGATCTTCTAACAAGGATCATAAGACACTAGTACAAAATATTTGTGGGTACTAATTCCCACCGGGGTTTTCACCTACATTGGGTTTCCCCATAATCATATATGGTGTTATGTGTTGTGTATATTTATCTTACTTGCATTTATATTCAAGTTCAGTACATAAGCATTTAAGTAAAGATTCAGATAATAAGAAAAAGTATTAATTGATAGATCATTGATTCACCCCCCCCTTCTCAATGATCCTAATCCTAACAAATACCTCCTGCAATAATGCCACCTCTTGTAGTCACTAGCCCTAATCCAAATAAAATGCAATTTCCTGCTCAGCTGAAACCAAATCCAAATAACAAGCAACAGCAGCAGCCAATGTATACTACTGATACATAGCAGTATCCTGCTTATGCTCTAGAGATATCTGACATACATCTGAGGTCGGGTACTACTCTACCTGCACCCAAATATCCTATTATCAAAGAAGTTGCAGACACTCCTACAGCATCAGCACCTCTTCCAGAGGCTATATTGCAAAATACCACCCAATCAACTCAAAAATCCACCAAAACTAATGATGAAACCTCAGTTGAACCTCCTTTTACACAAAGGCTCACAATAGAAAAACCTATATCCCAAGAGGAAATGCCTTTTGATATTCTTGAGAAGCTAAAAAGTATGCACATCCAAATACCTCTGTTTCAAGCTATCAAAGATGTTCCTATCTATGGGAAAGCAATTAAGGATGCATGCCTTAATGCCTAGGAGGAAGAAGAAAGACCCTCAAATAGTTCATGTCATAGGGCAACTTGCAGATTTCAAGTTGGGAAAGGTAGTTATACCCAAGTATTCAGACCCTGGAAGTCTAGTAGTTGACTTGATAATTAATGGACAATCTATTAAAAATGCTTTAGTTGATTTGGGGGCAGCAATTAATGTGATGACCAAAGATACAATGAACAGACTAAGTATAGAGGGCTTAAGAACAACACCAAAAATATTAAAACTTTCTAATAGTTCAATAATCACTCTAGATGGTCTTGTAGAAGATGTGGTAGTTACCCTAGACTCATGGGAATACCCTGCTGATTTTCTCATCTTATCACCAAAAGTAAACTTTGATGGCTATCTAATCATCCTGGGGAGACCTTGGTTAGCCACCACTGATGCAAAAATTAGTTGCAGATCAGGAAGTATGACAATTTCAAATGGCCAGGCAATAAAGAAAATAGCACTCTATCCTCCTGCCCAACCTCAGCCAAATTTGAAAGATCCCATTTGGCCAGAAATAGGAGATGAGGAAGAAGAGGTCAATTTTGTTTCTCAACTTATGATGATGCATAGACAGTATTTTCTAAAAATGCAAGAGGAAGATGATGTAATATAGAGTATTCTTACCAATGAGTGTATAGTAGCAAAGGATGTTTCTGAAAGTGTTATTCTACAGCTATGTACCTATGAAGACTGTATCTTTCTAGCAAGCCCTAAAATAATTAGCCAATTGTTACCATGTGAAATTGCTATAAACCCAATACCTGAGATGTCAAGGGTAGAGCTAATAACTGCTATGGAAATTTCCACTGGTCATAATCTCCATGTAAACAACAAGTTGCCACCTCAATAAATGGAACAGTTAACTAAACTCTTGTGTAAGCATGAGAAAGCCTTTGCTTGGAATTATGGAGACATGCTGGGACTGAACCCCAAGCTTTGTACCTATAGGATCTACATTAATGATGGCATCTTACCACTATGCCAGCCTCAAAGAAGGATAAATCCAGCATTGAGAGAGATAATCAAAAGTGAATTACAAAAATTACTAGATGCTGGTTTCATCTATCCAATCTCTGATAGCAAGTGGGTATCACCGTTAGTCATTATACCTAAGAAAGGGGGGAAATGGTGAATATGTGTGGATTACAGAGAGTTGAATAATGCCACAAAGAAGGATCATTTTCCTTTACCCTTTATTGATCAAGTCTTGGATACTCTAGCTGGTAAGAAATATTTCTCCTTTCTAGATGAATACAGTGGTTACAACTAGATCAGCATTGCTCCAGAAGATCAAGAGAAGACTACATTCACATGCCCCTGGGGTACATATGCCTATTCTGTATTACCATTTGGCCTATGTAATGCACTAGCTACCTTCCAGAGAGGTGTAATCAACATTTTCACTGATATATCACATGATTGTATGGAGATATATATGGATGACTATACTACATTTGGAGTCACCTTTGAGGAAGCCCTGAAGAATTTGGAAAGAGTGCTAATCAGATGTCAGGAACACAATTTGTCTCTCAATAGTGACAAATGTTTCATGATGATGCAAGAAGGCATAGTGCTGGGACATTTCATATATGAAGCTAGAATCTAGGTAGATCCTGCGAAAATAGAGGTAATTCTAACATTGCCTATTCCTATAAAGCATAAATATGTTAGGTCTTTCCTAGGACATGCTGGCTACTATAGAAGGTTTATCCAAAATTTTAGTCAAATAGCTAGTCCTCTGTATAATTTCTTACTAAAGAGGCTGAATTTAACTGGACAAAAGAATGTGATGAATCCTTCCTGCAGCTTAAGAAACTGGTAACCACTGCACCCATACTTAGGGGTCCTGATTGGACTTTGCCATTTCACATTCATATAGATGCTTCAGACTACGCAGTAGGTGATTTCCTAGGACAAAAGTCTAGTAACCTAGAAAATGTAATTTACTACATTAGCAAAAGCCTCCATGGACTAGAGTTAAACTACACAGTGAAAGAGAAAGAATTACTAGCAGTAGTATATTCCTTGAACAAATTTCATCATTACATAACCGACTATCCTATTTTTGTTCATACTGACCATGTAGCAATAAAATATCTCATGAAAAAACCTGCTATCATAGGCAAGTTAGCAAGATGGCTTCTTCTTTTGCAGGAATTTGACATTACTATAGTTGACAAGCCTGGCAAGGCAAATGTAGTAGCTGATTATCTGTCAAGAATCCACCATATAAAACAAGATACTACTTTGATAGATGATGCATTTCCAGATGAGAATTTATTTCATATTGTTGTCCAAAGTTTGTGGTATGCTGACATAGCTAATTACCTTGTAGCTAACAAATTTCCAACACATTTTCTTACAAAGAAAGAAGACTACTGGTTAAAAAAAGTTTTAATTTCTCTTGGATTGATAACATGTTGTTTTACACTAGACCTAGTCAAGTAATGCGCAGATGTGTGAGAGAAGATGATACATATGAAATTCTTCATGCCTGTCATGATGAACCATGTGGGGGACACTTTGCAGGAAAAAGAACAGCCCAAAATATTTTAACAACTGGATATTATTGGCCTACACTTCACAAGGATGTGGCTAGCTATACAAGAAAGTGTGACAAATGTCAAAGAATGGGCCGATCAAATAAGTCTGATGAAATGCCATTAAATCCACAAGTGGTGGTCACTCCATTTGAAAATGGGGGTATGGACTTCATTGGTCCAATAGACCCTCCATCAAATGGGAAGTCTTACATCCCAGTGTGCACCGATTATTTGACCAAATGGGTCAAAGTAAAAGCTATGAAACATGCCCGAGACCATAAAGTTGCAAAATTTTTGTATGATGAGATTTTCACAAGATATGGAGTACCAAGAGAGCTTGTAACTGACCAAGGCACCCAATTCACTTCCAATTTAATAAGAGAGCTCATGAAAGAATACAATATCATACATAGGAAGTCTAGCCCTTATCACCCTCAAGCCAATAGACAGGCTGAAGTTACAAATCGGGAAATAGAAGTCATCTTAACAAAGACAGTTCATCTGCATCATCGGGACTAGAGCAGCCAATTATTAGAAGTCTTCTGGGTGTATAGAACAACTTGGAAGACCACTACAGGATTCACTCCATTTGAACTATTGTATGGAAAAATAGCTATGCTACTAGTTGAATTTGAACACAAAACACTGAGGACAACATTGCAGTTAAATATCGATCTTCCTACAACACACAAGGAATGATTACTGCATCTCAATTCTCTGGATGAAATGCGTAAATCTACACTGGAGAGAACTGAACTAGTCTAGAAACAAAGGAAGAAATGGCATGACTTGCATATCAAGAGCAAACAATTTCAAGTTGGAGATTGGGCATTGCTGTATGATTCAAGATTCAAGGAAATACCAGGAAAGTTGCAAACAAGATGGCTGGGGCCATATGAAATAAGCCATGTTTTCACCAATGGAGCCATCTAGTTGACCACAATTGATCTAGTCCACTTCAAGCTTCTAGTCAATGGACATTTGCTAAAGTTGTATCACCAACCTCAAACAAAAGAAGAATTCCTGTAGCAATTCAAACAACAAAAATTAAACGAGCAACAGGTAACACTTCCTGTTGTAGAGGCTGTGAACCTTTCTCTTGTAGCTCTTTAGTAAAATCCATTGAGCATGTCCATAATAAACACTTCGTGTTCACATGAAGTACATTCCTCCATTCAATTTCTATTTCTTCTTTCCAACTCATCTCATTTCTTTAATCTACCACCCACCCACCTTCCACATCATCATCATTTTTCCTTTAAAAAGATTTCAATAAGTAGTCGGGTATGCTGATGTAAGCCCCTGCCACTTTTGTACCACTCTCGCCACCTTTTTTGGCATGTGCAAAGATCGAATGACAGGTATGCACTTTTCAAATTATTTGCATTTTTAGCGCATAGATTTCAATAATTGTATCTAGTACTGTAATATATATATCATTACGGAATTACACCAGTTCCATCCCTCGTGCCATGTCTGTCAAGTGTGGACACCTATCAATGTTAAGTAGGGGGGAGGGAAGTGTATTAATTCCAAACTATCATTTCTATTTACACCTGAAAGATTTTATGTCACTTCAAATCTGTACTTAGCCTTGCCTCATTAAAGTTCTAAGTGTTATACTGCACAATTGTTGTACTTTTATTCCCATGATTGTCAGACTTGATGTGAGTTATAATTAAGTTAAGTGACAACCCACAGTAAATATTATAATCTCTCCTTATTTAATTCATCGCCATTGTTCATGCCAAGAAAAATAGAGAAATTTAGGAGAAAGCTCATAGTCCTTGTAGTCTGGAATTCAAATTAAGAATAAGGCATCTACCTCCTACTGAGAAGGAAAATCAAAATTAGCAAGCATAGATGGGAGGCCAGCTACAGAGACATGAGTCAATTATGCATGGTGTGTTACTCTCAGATGTTGAGGCAGTAAGAAGATTCAATGCATGTGACTGGTTAGGGTATTTCCTAAGGTTAATAGAATTTGATGAGGACTCGACAGCAAAATTTGTGAGTACATTTGAAGAAGGTCAGGCAACTGTGTGGGGATTAATAGTGGTCACAATAGAGGAGAAGATTGAAAAATTTACTATATTACCAATGGTTGGATAACATTACCCTAATGTTCATGATGCTAGATCAGTAAGGGCTCAGTTCACCCTACCGGGTGATCCTCCTTTGGAGATTACCAAACAGGGTTGCAAGAGAATGTCTATCCCTCAGGCATATAACGAGTTGGCTACACATATCATCAGGTATTTCACATGTGAAGGGAGATTTTCCAATTTACACGCACATCATTTCAAATTACTGAGTTATGTGAGGCATAATCTAGCAGTAAATGTTCCAAACTTTTTATATAACATGCTATGCATTAGTGCTGAAGAGACCCAAAAAGGGAATGCAAATTTTGTTACCCACCATGCCCTAATTAAACTATTAATAGAAATATCTCTTAGGGATGCCTCTCCCATGGCATGGCCAAATTTTTTCTGGTACAAAACCCTACAACTATAGGTTAACCGTAATGAACAAATTGGGCATGATAATGTAATACCAACTGACCCAGCTATTGAAAAAGATACCCAAGGGGCAGAAACTATAAATATTCAAGGAAATGTGCCCTTACCTGCTCATGAGAGAAATGTACCTACCTCTTCCTGAACCAAAGGAAAATGAAAATTAGAGGAAGAACCTTCATTTCTTGCAGCCAAACCAAAAATCCCTACTTCTTTGAAAGGGAGGAAAAGGAAGTCGGTTCCTACAACAGCTACTCCTATACTAGAGAAGCCGAAGAAGACTACTAAAGAAAAGGTTGTAGAAAAAATGGAGACCCCTATGTGAAGGAGTCCTAGGATGAGAGGACAATGCCCTAGGGAATCCTCCATAAGACAATCCGCTTCTCCTATGCAATCTGATGAACAACCCAATGTGCAAATAATTCAAGATGATTCCCCAAATCAGTCTGCAGTTCCAGACTTTCCTCCGCACCTCGCAGAAACTTATGAAGCTGAACCTGGTGATTTTCAAAATAGTTCCCAGGAAATACATTAGCATAGTCCAGTCATTAAGGAGGATAATGCCTCAGTAATCCTTTAGTTAGCCTATGTAGAAAATGCCTTAGTGCCCTACAACAGAACTTGGTTAGTAAGTTTCCTAGAGCAGTCTTGGAAGGAATAGAGGAGGCAAAGAAATCAGACAGAAGATAGTGGCCCGATCACATTGCAAACGCTTCTCTTTAGATTGCATAATAAATATGTGTTAACAACAACTCTATGGAGAGAAGAAAAGAAGAAACTAAAGAAGGTCATAATAAAGCAAGAGGAAGAAATTGCAGAATTGAAGGAACAACTGGCAAAACAAAAATAGAAAATGGATCATGCCCTCAAATTGGCTGATCAGATCATTGTGTGTAGGCCACCTCCTAGGGTCTATACCATGTGTTTGAAGGAACAGTTCCTCTTGTTCTAGCTAATGATTACCATCAAAGGTATTGATTCTGAGTTCAAGTCAGCCCAAAAATTTTATGGTCTTTATTAGACTCTTCCCTCATGGCAACAAAATCTACTTTGTGAACTATATATGCATAACTTCATTATCCCAGCTAAGACTAAGTGGAATCCTCTACTCTACATAGGGGATATCCACCTAAGGGCATTGATGTCCTAGATGCACAATGAAGCCAATTATGATAGACAATTGGAAAATTATATGGAACAAGAGAAAATAGAGCCATTACCATTAAGACCAGAGAGTAGCAAGCCAGCTACACTCTTCTGAGATTGGCTCAATTTGACTTATGGAAAAATTAAGGAAGAAACAAGGGACAAATTTTTTGGGATTAGAATAGAGGTTTATGTAGAATATGATGGTTTATCTTACTTTGTCTTTTAGAGAGCCCTGGCCAGTGCCAGGAGCAGATGGGGTAGGTTATCCAAGGTATTGAAGAGATTAGAACCACATAGTCCTATCAACCTCCAAGAAGCTATCCAAAGAGCACCAAAATACATACAGCTGGGAAGGAAAACTAGACAGGAACTCTAGTGTCCACTTACCATGTAGCCACTGATGCTCCTCTGGCCCCTATATGACATCAACACTGATAGACTGGACCGACTTCAAGAAGATCATAGAGTGGGTGTCTAAGAGAGAACAAGGGGGTTCTATTACACCTTTAAAAGCCAAAGGAGAGGAAGAACAGAGGTTGGAGATTTCAGAGAAATTTCTAGAAGATATAATGCTTGAGGACAAGCATTCATCTTGCCAAGGGGCAAATGATGAGCCTATTTTACTGTCTTTATTATATTAATCCTTGCACTCTATTTTTAAGTATTATCAGGACAGTTGTGAGATTTTAAGTCAGTTGAACTTTTGTTAAGTACAGAAAAGAACCATTAAGCCATGGGTGGAATAGATATGTCATATTACGCCAATATTATATATATGTTGTAGTATTTCATATAATAATCTGAATGTGTGTTTTAACATCTGGATTAATTTGATAAGCTACTTGCATGAATATCTTTTGCATATTAACTAATCTTGTCAGGAAGTAGGAGTCACTGGGAGTGGTCGACAACATTGAAGGAGGACGTAAAGACCAGCTTTGTGTGGATAAGCCATCATGGCAACAGAAGACACAATTGTCGCAAATCAGGAGCCACTATTTTAGAAATACATAAATGTAGCTCTGCTATATTCCCTCTGTATTACCAGCGTGTTGACTTGATCGCCCAGACTTCATTGTGCATGTCGTGGGCCATTACGCTTCCTGTTCTCTTTCTTTGGCATATTTTTAGATTAGTTAGTTCCTTTTCTATTTTGGAATAAAGAATTCAATCCTCTATTTATAGGGAGGATACTGTTTGTTTGTAAGTTCAGATTTTTGAAAGGAGAACAATGTTCTGATTGTTCTTGTTTAGCAATTTCATTTTTAGCTTCATGTCTTATTTTTCATGTAACCAGTTTTGAAAGATAATGAAGTAACTTTTGGTTCATATTTTGTGTTTATACATTAGCAGAAGCCAACCAAGGGGGCCCACTTGGTAGGTGGATTAGAGTAGAAGTATAATAGAAATTTACTTCCTACATTTCTAGTATTCTAGATATAAGATTGTAGTTTCTTCTTGCAGCATTGTACTTCGTGAATGTTCTTGCAACACCTACAAGGATAGCTATAGTGAATGCTCTAGATTGAAAGAATAGATTTTAGTAGAAGTTTTCAAGTTGTAGCATTAATTTTAGTAAGTACTAAGTGTGTTTCCCTTCCTACAACCCTAGTATAGATTCCTTTCATGTATTTTACTTTCCTGCAGCATAGGTAGATTGGCTCCTTAGGGAACTTAGTGCACATACTATGTTATACCATTTCAAGTATGCATCCCTGGGTTGACAAACTAAATGCATCTCATGGTGGGAGAAGTGATCCTTAAATTGAATACATTATTCCTAAGAGAGGCTTTGGGCATGATTACTAAGCACCTATTGTGAGGTGGTTCAATCACCTCTGTCAGATTTCTTCTCAAAAGATCTGTCGTTAACTCTATCATCTTTTCTTCTATTAGGACATCTTGTAGCAAAGTGTCCAATTTCTTGACAATTAAAGCATACAAGTGGTAACTTGCCTTTGTATTTACCTTTTCCTCTCTGCATTATTCCATCCATAATTGCTTCTATTTTATCTAGATCTTCTTCTTCACTTTCACTTTCACTTTCACTATCTCTTCTAGATGTGCGTCTATGACTTGATTTGCTTATTATCATAGAAGACTTAAATACAAACTCTAAGTTTGGTAAGACACTATTATCAAAGTTATTCATCTCAAATAAAATCAGTCTACCAATTAAACTATCAAGAGTAACTATATTGTTTTCTACTGCTCTCATTTCATGAATGGTAGAAACTCTAATAGCATATACATGCAGTAAGGTTCTTAAGATTTTACTTACCACTGTCTCCTCTTCAAGTGTACCTCCAACTCCTCGTATAGCATTGACTACTTCTTTGATTCTTATGTTGTACTATGTGATGTTTTCTCCTTTCATTCTGAGATCTTCAAACTTTCCTCTAAGGCTTTATGCCTTGGCTCTCAGAAAATTTGTATCACCTCCATGTACAAGCTTCAGTTTGTCCCACATCTTCTTTGCAATTTTGCAATCTTTGACATCTTCAAATTCAACATCAGAGAGTGAGGAATAAATCTCTATAACCATGCAGTTGTGCTCATGCTTCTCTCTCAAATTATCTACTGTCAATACTCTTGTGGGCAACACATATTCAGTATCTAGGAATTGATTAACGTCATTACCAATACTTGATAAGTGTAGTCTTGTCCTTCTTTTCCATGAAGCAAAGTTGTCTTTGTTCAAATTGGGCACATCTCATCTATTCATCTTGTGATCTTGACTTAGGTCTTGAAACCTTCCTTTCTAAGCACACGAGCTCTTATACCAATTGTTAGTAATAACTGAGAGGGGGGTGAATCAGTGCATTCAAAAATCTTTCCTTCAAACTTAAGCACCAATCAATAAAACTTAGATTATTATGTCCCTACAAGATGCATGCCATGAAATACTACTAATGATTAACTGTGTCAATTTTCTCTATCAATCCTTATTCTTTCTTGATTACTAATAAGAAGTATATAAATATTTATCGAAACTCAGTAAATAAGAAGAGTATAAAGATCAATCCAGAGTTAGCAATGTAAGATACAAAATAGTAAAGAAATGAATCATACACACATAACACATGAATTTTAATGTGGAAACCCTGTTAAGGGAAAAACCACTGGGACCGGTACCCCAAATTTTCACTCTTCTGAAGTGAGC
>MU225325.1:2520623-2531873 GCA_018584345.1 Thuja plicata | reverse complement strand
GACCTTGTTAGAGGATTTTATACATAGAGGTTGTCACTTAGTATCGGGCATCTATTGCTACCATCCTTGAATCAGCCTCCTTCTTAGACTGTCAATAGGTATCAGGAAAGTCTAATGCTACTTTCATGAATCAACCTTTTTGGCACTCCTTGAGATGTACCTCAATATATAGAAGACTGTTAAGTCCTGCTTGGTTAAGAGACTTGATGCTTAAATGGTTAAACTAGAATGCTATGACCTGTTCATATTGCAACTTTGAATTGCATATTTTCATATCTATTTAAGTACATTACCTCTCTGACAAATGTATCAATTCAATCCTTTGTGCTCCATACTTTCTACTCTGTGATGTTGTGCTCACTGTTCATCAGTGTCTGCAGAATTCCTTAGCTCTTCCTTCAACTTGTTTGATTAGGACTGCATGAAGTTGTTCTTCATTAGTTTCTCTTCAGCATCCTCTTTCTATTCACTCCCCTTAATCCCATTCATAAATGAATTAAGCTTGTCTCTTATATAGACATGATATTCATTATTTCTTGATTCTTGGCGTAAGAAACAATCTAGCCAATTAGAATTAAAGCATAACTCCTGATTTGTCTTGTAGATATGTTCTTTCCAAATGTACAAATCAGCTTTGAATCAATCACTTATCTCTGGTCAAATAAAACAAAGTAGACAACCAGTTAAGTCTATTTTTAGCTCTGCCATCTAGATATTTTATCATTTTCTGAACTCTCTATTCCATCAGTCACCTTTGCAGTTATTTGTCAGTGATAACTAACAGTTTTGTCGGTGAGAATCCAGTTAGCTTCATGATCTCCATCTTTCGGGCATCATTGGAATTTTACTTGTCAGGAAACACTGTCTTTAGCTCATCGAGCAACCTTCTAACTTTGCTCGTTGGGCATCCTATGGTTTTGCTTCATCGGGCAACACTATACTTCTGATCCTTGGGTATCACTGTGACTGTTCTTCTTTGCTCTGACCATCGGTGTGCACTCTGTCGGTGTTGTTTGTAACTTAGTGAATACTTGTTTTTTATGCATTGCTGAAAGCATAACCTTTGTTCTTTTGATTCTCTGAAGTCTTTGGCATTATGTACATGATCGTACAGATGATATCAAGTTGACATCAATGACAATACAATACATTAATTGATTTAATGCCTTGCATTATCTTCAACTTAACATTGTCAAACATTCAATCAGTTACATGTCATCAATGTATGTATGTAAATGTATATGTATACATATGTCATATGTATTTATGTATGTACATGTATACATGTATACATGTATGTATGTCATATACATGTATATGTGGTGCAGGAGCACACCTAGGCTAACCTCCATGTGTTAGTCATTTTTTGGCTTGTACTTGACATTGGCCAAGTCAAGATAGTTAGTTTTGTTTTTAGACCTTAGAAGTTCATTGCAATGTGGGTTAGGTGAGTTGGTCATTAGGCCTAAGGTCACCAAATTAGCCGTTGTTAGTAGTTTTTAAATTCTTAGTGTTAGGAGTTTGAGTTAGAGTCTTCAATTTGTCTTAAACACATCAATGATTTCATAGAGATGCCATAGGGTCATAAATGATCTTGGATCCTCAAAATGAAGAGGTTAGAGGTCCTAAAACTTAGGGAGGAGGCATAATGGAAAAGATGCCAAAAGTTGCTAAAAATGTTGTATGACAACATTTGCAATTATTGCAAATGTTGCATGCAACTTGGTTACATTGGATTCCCTTGAAGCTAGGAGTGGAGAATTGACCAATAGTCCCTAGAATAATGGAGATGGAATATAATTTTACCCAAGACTCGAAACTCAAAGTTAGTCATCTTTTGTAACAATTTTTGAATATTGAATAATAGCTCTGCAACTCTGTATTCAAGAAATCAGAGCATTTTGATGTGACAGTCATGTGTAGTGGATTGAAAGACTAAATCTAGTTATTGTTCAGTGTTCTTTAGACAGTTCTAAGACTTTTTAATTTGATAGACAAGTTGATTAGAGTATTTTTAGTCTATTGAATAAATTGTTTTTGGTTTAGAGTCTCCACTGGTCCTGTCCTGACTAGTCAGTTGATCGATGGCTCCCCCATAAAATCTAACCATGGGAAACACCTAAGGATGGATGGATATGTTAGGGGAGTAAGTAGTGTATATATGTTTAGGATTATGAGTCTTAGGAAGATAGAGAGATATTTTTAGTGCCAAGCCCTAAGCGATCATACACTGTCCGGTTAGAGGTTTGGAGATGAATTAGTGAGTGTATCTTGCAGGGTGGAGAAGTACTGTGTGGGCCAAGTATAGTTCCAGATAGGGTATGGTCATATCTTGACATACTGTGAGGAATGAGTTCATACCAATCCATGAGACCAATTTTTGTGCAAGTTTTAAACTGTGTTGTAGACAGTCCTAGAAATTAGGCATATTAGCCCTATTGGACCTATATTGTAGGAACCCTATGTACGGATGACCTGGGAGATTAGAACTTAGAAAATATTTTGAGGAATGATAAAGGGTTTCTGAATGTGGGATTATACTTTTGACTTCTTTGGGAAAGTTTTGAAATAATTAGGACTTAGTTAATCATCTAAGCCAATTAGGACCTAGAGGAGATTAGGTTCCTAGAAGAGACAAGATAAGGTCTCTTGGATGAAGTGCTAGCAAGCCTTGGAGCACTCACATCATATTGGTATAAGAGATTGATTAAAGATCAGGCTTATGGTGGATGTTTCAGCCTACTGAATCAGTTGGAGAGAATACACCATTGCGATCAGTAGAAGACAAAACCATGGTGACTAATGCTTAGTTAGCCAAAAAGGTGGATGAGCAAGAAGAAGACAAAAAGTTGTTAAGAGAAAGCTTGTCTCAAATGGAGCAAATCTTGGGAGAGTTTCAAGACAAAGCTGATAAGATGAAAGATAAGATAGATCAAAAAGAAGAAGAAGAAGCAAGGGATAAGGGAGTAGCTCCAACCCCTGACCCTGTTAGTGACTAAGAACCATTCCTGAAGGCTCTAAAGGCTTTAAGTGGAAAAGCTTTGGAGGGTGCACCACTTTTTAGTGGAAAAATGGATCTAGATTCAGTTGTGGATTGGATTGACAGTATAGAGGACCATTTTGAATGTGATGGTATCACAGAGGCCCAAAAAGTGAATGTGGCCAAGTCAAGATTGAGAGGATTAGCCCTTAGATGGTGGAAGTTTGTTCAAACTGAAAGGGAGAAAGAAGGAAGGAGTCCTATAGTCACATGGAAGGGCATGGTGACTAAGTTTGAGAAGACTTACTTGCCTGACGATTATGAGGTTCAACTACATAGAAGAAGACATAACCTCAGACAGAAAGATTTGGATGTCCAATCATACACTGAAGAGTTCCAAAAGTTGTGCTTAAGGTCACAAGTGGTGGAGGATGAAAGCATCAAACTAGCTAGATATTTGAATGGACTCAAGTGGTCTATTCAAGAAGATATGAGTCTTGTGAACTTCAAAACCATTCACCAATTTTATCAAATGGCCTTAAAGATAGAGGAGAAAGGAAAAAGAAAACAAGAGCAAATCTCCAAAGGAAGAGGTAAAGGAAGGGATATTAGAGGATCAAGAGGTGGCTATGGTGGAAGAAGTTCATAATCAAGGACACAAGGAGAAGTCAAGTACACTGAGCAGTGAGAGGGAAGTTCTAGTAGAGGTGGTAGAGGAAGGAACTCAAATTTTAGAGGAAGAAGTAGTGGACAAGGAAGAGGCAATTACTTTGACAATATGAAATGTTATCATTGCAACCAAATGGGACACCCTGCCTATAGGTGTCCAAAGAAGGGTAGTACTTCTCAAGGAGGTAACAAGAGAAATAATTTAGTTCATGAAGAGACAAATGTAGCAGAGATACACTCTGAGGTACCATTAAATTTAGAAGAAGGTGAGAACCTCATGATGAGGAGAACATTGATCAAGGAGCCGGTTAAAGAAGAGCCAAGCCAAAGAAGGTCCCTATTTAGAATCAAATGTAAGGTGATGGTAAAAGTATGTAGATTCATTGTGGACTTAGGGTCTACTGACAACATTGTATTAGAGGAAGTAGTCAGCAAGTTAGGCATGACAAGGATACCCCACATCCATCCTTACAAGGTCACATGGCTCAATAAGGGACAACATGTCTTAGTCAATGAGCAAGGTTGGGTGGAGTTCTCTATAGTGAGATATAAGGACAAGGTTCTATGTGATGTGCTACCTATAGATGCATGTCACTTGCTTCTAGGTAGGCCATGGCAATTTGACTGCCAAGCTATCCATGACAGAGTGAAGAACTCCTATACATTCAAGAAGGATAAAGTAACTTTCAAAATCCAATCATTGTTAGAGGATGCAGATGTGAAGATAGTAGGTCCTAATGTGCTTATGGTGGGTGAAAAATAATTCATAGTAGACATGGAAGAAGGAGAAGGAGTTGGTTATGAATTGGTGCTAAGGCCAAGAGAAAAGAATGAAGAAAAAGGAGACAAGAAATCAGAGATACCTAAGGAGATTAAAAACATGTTGTAGACTTATGAAGGCATAGTAAGTGATGGACAAACATTATAATTACACCCTATAAGAGCCATAAGTCATAGGATAGACTTCATACTCAGAGCTACCCTACCTAATAAAGCAGCCTACAACATGAACCCTCAAAAAAATGAGGAGATTGCTAGGCAAGTAGAAGAACTCCTAAACCAAGACCTCATCAAGAAAAAGCATTAGCCCTTGTGTCATACCCACTATCCTAGCACCAAATAAAGGAGGAACATGGAGGCTTTGTACTGATTCAAGATCCATAAATAGGATAACCATTAGGTATAGGCTCCCCATACCTAGGATTGAGGACCTAATGGATTGTCTAGGTGAAGCCAAGTACTATAGCAAGATAGACTTGAAGAGTGGGTATCACCAAATTAGGATACATGAGGGAGATGAATGGAAGATAGCCTTCAAAACCAATGAATGTTTGTATGAATGGCTTGTCATGCCACTTGGACTATCTAATTCCCCCTCTACATTCATGATGCTCATGAATGAAGTCCTCAAAGACTACATTGGAAAATTTGTAGTAGTATATCTTGATGATATATTGATTTATAGTAGGACAAGAGAGGAGCATCTCCAACACCTTGAGACTGTCTTCAAGAAGCTGAATGAAGAGAAGTTGATGATCAACTTGGAGAAATTTGAGTTCATCAAAATAGAGCTAGTGTACCTTGGGTTTGTTCTCTCTCATGGAAATCTGAAAATGGACAAAAGTAAATTAGAAGCCATCATAAATTGGCCTACTCCAAGGACAACAAAATAGGTAAGATATTTTAATGGCCTTGCTCAGTATTATAGGAATTTTATAAGGTAGTTTAGTGCTATTTGTGCTCCTATATTGGACACAATCAAAGGAGGAATGAAGACTAAGTTCATATGGAATGAGAAAGCCACCAAAAGCTTTGAGTTGTTAAAAGAAAAGATTGCTACCCAACCTGACTTAGTCTTGCCAAGAATTGAGAAGCTTGTCACCATTGAGTGTGATGCAAGCAATGTGGCTGTTAGAGCTGTCCTAAGCCAAAAGGGCAGACCAGTAGCATTTCATTCAGAGAAGTTGAGTGAAGATAAGAAGAAGTATTCTTCTTATGACCTTGAAATGTATGCATTGGTTCAGGATCTAAGGAAATGGAGACACTATTTACTCCCCAAGGAGTTCATAGTCTACTCGGATAATCAAGCTTTAAGTTTCTTGAATTCACAAGAAAAGTTAAGTCACAAGTACATGAAGTGGGTTGAGTACCTACAAGATTATACCTTTAATATCAAACATGAGAAAGGTGTCCTCAATAAAGTGGTAGATGCATTGTCTAGAGAGCTCTCACAATTCAGGAAATTTAGTTGAAGAGTATGGGAATAGATCATTTCAAGGATCTATATGCTGATGATGAAGACTTTGCAGACATTTATAAGGTATGTGTTGAATACAAGAATCATTTCCATAGAAAGTATGCTAAATACACTTTGTAAAGCAATCTTTTGTTTTAGGGAAATTTGTTGTGTGTCCCTAGAGGGTCTATTAGGGAGAAATTAATCCAAGAAAAGCACAATGGTGCATTGAGTGGTCGCTTTGGGATCACTAAGACCCAAGAACTTGTTCAAAGGTTCTATTATTGGCCAAGAATGAACCTTGATGTTAGGAGGTATGTGGAAAGTTGTATTGTATGTCAAAGACCAAAAGGTACTTCTTCAAATTTAGGCCTTTATCAGCCACTACCTATTCCCACTAGGCCATGGGAATGCTTGAGCATGGATTTTGTAGTTGGGTTACCCAAAAAAAGACAAGGCATGGATAGTGTATATGTATTTGTGGACAAATTCAGCAAGATGGCTCACTTTATGTCATGCAAGACCACTAATGATGCCAGCCAAATAGCCTCTCTCTTCTTCAAAGAGATAGTAAGAATCCATGGGTTACCTATCAGCACTATGTCAGATAGAGACACTAAATTTATGAGTCATTTTTGGAAGACTCTTTGGAAAATATTGGGCACAAATTTATCCTTTGGGTCTACATACCATCCCCAAATTGCTGGTACGACCGAAGTGGTGAATAGGAACCTTGGAAATTTACTAAGATTCTTGACCAAATAATATGGATAGCAATGGGATCAATTGATTGGGTAAGCTGAGTACGCTTACAATGACACCATCAACCGGTCAACAGGGAAGAGTCCCTTTGAGATAGTATATGGATTGCATCATAGAGGAGTCTATGAGTTGAGAGACTTGAAGGATAGAATGAAGGCAAGTGGATATGCAGATGATTTTTCTTATGCAATGCAGGAGATACATGATACAGTCAAGAAAACTTTGACAGAGAACACCCTGAAACATAAAACCAAGGTTGATGAGAGTAGGAGAATAGTTCAGTTCAATGTGGGTGACTTGTTCATGGTGCATCTTAATAAATCAAGACTTCAAAAGGGAGTCCCTCACAAGTTGTAGATGAGAAGGATAGGTCCATGTCCTATCTTAGCTAAGTATGGTGATAATGCATTCAGAGTTGAGCTCCCGGAAGATAGTGGACTGTCACCTATTTTTAATATTGTAGACTTAGTCCATTACCAAGGACCATAGAAAGACATGGATCAGAGTCTCAAAGAAGTGATCAAAGATGTGGAAGATCTCCAATTACCCTTTGCTACCACAGAAGCTGACAGTGTATTGGATACTAGATTCTACAAATAGACTAGAACCAAAGCATGCAAGGAAAACTTGATAAAGAAGTATGGTCAACCCGATGATGATGCCATATGGGTAAAGGAATCAGAGTTGAAGAAGATGGGTACTGATCCCAGCATCCTCAATCCAAGGGTGGATTGAACTTTTTGTTTTGGGGAGGATGGTGCAGGAGCACACCTAGGCTAACCTCCATGTTTTAGTCTTTTTTTTGGCTTGTACTTGACATTGTCCAAGTCAAGATAGTTATTTTTGTTTTTAGACCTTAGAAGGTCATTGCAATGTGGGCTAGGTGAGTTAGTCATTAGGACTAAGGTCACCAAATTAGCCATTGTTAGTAGTTTTTAAATTCTTAGTGTTAGGAGTTTGAGTTAGAGTCTTCAATATGTCTTAAACACATCAATGATGTCATAGAGATGCCATAAGGTCATAAATGATCTTGGATCCTAGAAATGAAGAGGTTAGAGGTCATAAAACTTAGGGAGGAGGCATAATGGAAAAGATGCCAAAAGTTTCTAAAAAATTGTTATGATAACATTTGCAATTATTGCAAATGTTGCATGCAACTCAGCTACATTGGATTCCCTTGAAGCTAGGAGGGGGGAATCGACCAACAATCTCTAGAATAAAGGAGATGGCATCTAATGTTACCTAAGACTCAAAACTTGAAGTTAGTCATCTATTGTAACAAGTTTTGAATATTGAATAATAGCTCTGCAACTCTGTATTCAAGAAATCTAAGCATTTTGATGTGACAGTCATGTGTAGTGGATTGAAAGACTAAATCTAGTGATTGTTAAGTGTTCTTTAGACTGTTCTAAGACTTTTTTATTTGATAGACAAGTTGATTAGAGTAGTTTTAGTCTGTTGAATAAATTGTTTTTGGTTTAGAGTCTCCATTGGTCCTGTCTTGACCAGTCAGTTGATTCATGGCTCCCCCATGAAATATAACCATGGGAAACACCTAAGTATGGATGGATATGTTAGGGGAGTCAATATTGTATATATGTTTAGGATTAGGAGTCTTAGGAAGATGGAGAGTTATTTTTAGTGCCAAGCCCTAGGCGAGCATACACTGTCCGGTAAGAGGTTTGGAGATGAAACAGTGAGCATATCCTGTAGGGTGGAGAAGTTCTATACAGGATAAGTACATTTCCAGATATGGTATGGTCATATCTTGACATAATATGAGGATTGAGTTCATACCAATCCATGAGACCAAGTTTTGTGCAATTTTTAAACTGTGTTGTAGACAATCCTAGAAATTAGGCATATTAGCCCTATTGGACCTAGATTGTAGGAACCCTATGTACGGATGACCTACGAGATTAAAACTTACAAAATATTTTGAGGAATGATAAAGGGTATCTAAATTTCAGATTGGATTTTTGACTTCTTTGGGAAATTTTTGAAAGAATTTGGAAAAAGTCACTGTAAAAGGCTATAAGGGAATAAGCCCAATTAGGCCTCTTGAAGACAAAAACTTGGACTCGACTAAAAAATGGTTATGAGATCCCTAAAAATGGATCCAAATAGGAGCAAATGGAATGTTTCCATGATGATGATAACCCCTGAAATGAAACATGAATGCTAGAGTGGAGTTGGCACTTAGATCCTTCTAAGTGTAGTAGGAGAAGTGAAGAATTGAACTAACTAAAAGGTGTTAGTCTTTCAAGGTGAAGCACAAGGATTAAAAATCTTAGAGAAGAGTTGGAATTGGACTTAGTTAATCATCTAATCCAATCAGGACCTAGAGGAGATTAGGTTCCTAGAAGAGACAAGCTAAGGTCTCTTGGATGAAGTGCTAGCAAGCCTTGGAACACTTGCATCAATATGCATGTATATATATATATATACATGCATATGTATACATGTATATATGTGTACATATATATTTACATATATGTGTATGTCATATATTTATGTACATATGTATTTCTACCCTAATTTCAAGCATTGCATCAACATAACCATAAATAGGAAAAAATTGCATTTTTGAAGAGTCCCATTAATATTATCCTTTGGATATTTAATAAACATTCTACCACTACATTCATTTTCAAAAGTTATTATCTGTACTCTAAGATTTGATCACACTCAAGAATTTCTAAAATTATAATTGATCAATTACATTGTGCATTCAAGTTGAATGTTTGGTATAAGTATTGTTTCATCTTTCCTTTCATATCATAATAGTATATTGCAGAATAGAATGCATAATTGAAAGTATGGAGTAAGGGTCCCATGCATTGCCTTGTGGTTAGTCTATGCATTAGCATTTAGGTCTTCATGGTTCCTGGTTAGGTTTTGCATCTGCATTTAGGTCCCTTAGGGTTTTCCTACATTAGGAGAAGAAAGTGGGGTGCTAGATCCAGCTGGATCTAGGCAATACATGCAACACAAACAACATACAATCAGTTTGTCTAAACACTGCATATCAATCTGATGAAAACAATGTAATGAGAAAACATTTATTCATAGTATCTAAAAATAGTATTAAAGGGACTTGTTCCAAACATGAAACCTTTTTCTATTTATGATCACTTTGATATGTTATTCTTTTCTAGCAAATCAGATATCTGAGCAAACTTAGCATATCATCCGAGAAAATGATTTTTAGAATTTGGTTAACCTATTAGTTCAACAAATGATACAAACCATCCAACACTCATGAGTGAATGTCATCTTGGCATACATTCACTCACAAATTTTAATTGATGCATATGATTTGATGACCTAATAAATTAAACAGTATTTTGTGTGCAAGTGGGCAGATATGTGTGACTGAATGCAGTAAGCAGGGGAGAATAATGCAGTGGATGTCACGAGCCTGTGCTCGAACTTCACATAACCCATTACATGCAGAAGGGAATTGTTTGCATCTTAGAAGATTACTGCTCACATGCATGAGAAGGATAAGATGCAGACACATGAAGAAATTCAAAGGATGCTATAGGAGCCTTGTGAAAAAAGAAAATTGGAAAAATGCAGAATTGAAAGAATCTGAAAGTTCTCTATCTTCATGTAGATAAGGGAGATTCAGAAATGTTGTTACAGTAAGTGCCTCTTCATGTGTATGTTGTTTCAAGACATCTGTTGAAAGTTCATTTTGGAAATCAAAGTTGAAAACACATGCATAAAGATTAAGCATATTTTCTATGAGAATTGATACTATTAATGTTGTTACAAGCTGAGTTTTCAAAAGAATATGCATAACAAAGAAATATGAAAGCTGCAAATGAGGACAAAAATTAACAATCTCCGTATCTGCATAAGTTTGCATTCATGATGGTGGGATATATACAGAAGATAGACATCATTATGGAAGCTGATTTCAAAGAGATAAAATACATGTCTTCATGTTAATTTTCAAGAGATATCTAGATGCAGAGTGGATAAGCGAATACATCTTATACTATTGCACTAAAAGATAATATACATTCAAGATGACAGTACAGGGTATGCATGTGTAAAGCCCACCCCATTTCCACCTTTCCCTCGACACTTCGATGTCGAAGGATTAAGGGGTGTTGTAGTATCTGGATGATTGGTAATCTCTTACAGATTTGTACCTCGGGATAGAACTAGCTATTGTACCTTCATATCAGTACCTATTTTAGTGTCGCAATGACAGGGGTGATATCTCTAGGTTTTTAATTGTGTAAGCGAATCTTGGATGTAGTATGTTACCCTTCGGATCATAGATCCAACTAGATTATTAAGGGTCCATTGAGTACTTTTGTCGAAAGGATTAGATTCAAGAAGTCAAGATGTAAATGCCAAATTAGTTATGTGTTAAGTCTTAAGTTATCTTGGATTAAATTTATAGTTGATGTGATGATTCTAGTAACTCCTACGAGGAGGATGAGTAATGTTTGATGATGGATTATATGGTTATACCATAGTGAGGTTTTGGTGATATTATTAGAACCCTGAACAAGGATTTGTTAGATCCTAGACTAATAGGATTATTCTGCATTTTGTTTTCCTAGATTAGGAAATTTAATCATAC
>MU225325.1:2488357-2512881 GCA_018584345.1 Thuja plicata | reverse complement strand
GATTGTCACTATGGGCATGACCGCTTAGTGAGGAGTCATCGTGATGAGTCCTAGGCACTTTCATATCTGATCTAGACATATTACATACATACATTTTGTTGATGTTATATTATTTCATTTATAGACTCTAGAGTCAATTGACATATGTATTATACACTTTGATTTATGTTTGACATGATTGACACATGCATGCTTACACTACATTGATCTCTATGTTTTATGTTTACATACTTTATCTATGATCTATGTTTCATGTGTATGTATGTGTTATATAGTTTCACTCTATATACATGCATGTTATATACTTTCATAGATATACTTTCACTCTATATAGATGTGTACATATCTTGTTTACATGTACTTTCAATCTATGATTCATTTATCTTAAACATGTATGTATGTGTTATATATGTGTACGTGATCTAGTGATTCATGTTTGAGACATTCTGTTATACTAAATAACACTTGTGACCTAGACATTTGATGATTAAATGTACTTGAACTATGATAAATGATGATGTATAGTTCATGCTTATACATGTTTGATGTATGTGTTTAATATATATATATATGGCTGATCCTAATTTTAAAAGTATTTATGGAACATAAAATTAATGAATAGTTCTAGATAAAATTAAATTATATCCTAGAATTAAGTAATTATAACACACATGATCTACATATTCAATATTCCAACTAAATAAGTATCCACATGACCTAGAATTAATTCACTAGATAAACTAAAGTAAATACACATCCTGAAGACATTTTTGAGATATTATAAATTTTAAAAAATTGCTCCATTCACTACATGGGCACCGGTAGAAAAGAATGGAGCTAAGAAAACCTCCGATCTCACCCGTGACAAATTTAGTACATATCATATTTCATGCATGTTTTAGACCACATTTAGTGGTTCAGATTGCTCTTTGATAACATTTAATTTTCTCTCATGGTCATCAGTATCAAGTCTCCACTTACGAACCCCACATCCTGTAACTGGATGAAGAGATAGGACAGTGGCAATTACTAGATGACTATAATGATAAACCTTATTGTTAGGTTGATAATCAATAAAAATGAATCCCATGTTTGAAGATTTTGATTTGCTTCAAATATGTTCCTTGCACAACAACTGAACCTGCACATACAAGTTCAATAACATATATAGATAGATGTGAAATTAACCATAAACATGCACATAATTACATCGCAAGTTAAACATTAATTGTAATAAATTAAACAAAAACATGTACACTACTGAGCTATTGGAAACATAATTTCATTTCTTGTTTCATTCTTTGTTAGCTTCATCCTCTCCTTGGTGCAATGTAATAAATAGTAACTAAGACATTCCACATTTCCAGGCTCTGCTATTACTGCAAAAACATGTCCTGCAAACTATGTTTTCAATTTGAGATCTCTAAATATAAATTAAACATCTAAGTTTGTATATATGTATTAGAGTGAATCTAAATTGAATAGTAAATAAGAACATGTGTACATGCAAACACTATTTACATGGACACATGCCAATTTTGATCAAACCTAAAATATGGTCATAATCGGTTGAAATCAATGGAATGTCATCAAAGCTTTCATCCTCAACTTCATCATTTGTATTGTATACACTGAGAGACAGTGAAAATTGAGAAAAACATAGTGTATATCGAGCATAGTGATAACTGAGAAAGGGATTTCCAAAACAACTATTGACCAAGAAATTTAATCAAACCGAGACCAACTAGAATGTTGAGCTGGCAATTGATGATTTCGAGGTAAAAGATCAAGTTTGTTATTTGAACAAATGGTTATGAAAATTCAATGAAGATCTGACGACAAAGATTGAAATGTTTTTTTATGACAACTGTCGAGGATGGATCAAGTAAGAAAATCAACGATGGAGATTAAGTAGCAAAATTTGAAGGATGAAAATTAAATGAGACATGATATCTATATAAGAGACAAGAGATTCATATTGAATCATATGATGATATTATGCACACATGTGAATTTTATGCATGGATGATCAAATTGGTTAAAGATAGAACAGAGCATTTTCTATAGACATCATTGAGCAAACAAAGGAAAGAGCATTACCGAGAAGAACAAGTATGAATTATGTGATTAAATAAAGTGAACAAATTAATTAGAGGTATTATTTACTTAGCATAGATCTAAAAATATGCAAAACAAAGTTGTATTTGAATTAGATCAATACTGTATCATTTTAAACATTATTACAGATAAATCTCTTAACCGAGTAGGATAGTGGAATTCCTTATTATGGTATTCTAATAAATATTGAGTGTTTTCTTATTAACCCCATAGTGAATGCATGGTCAAGAGAGAACTGTTAGTTTTAAATCCTCTAACCAGGTCGCATTTAAGAGTGTGCATTTTAACCTTTAATAGGGTTAGGTCTTCACCAAGCTCCCTTCAGAAGAGTGAAAATATTTTGAGTTACCGGTCCCAGGTGGTTTTTTCCTTAACAGGGTTTCCACATTAAAAATCTATGTGTCAATGTGCATAAAATTTGTGGATTGTTCTTTTACTTTACACTTTACTTTATTGACCTAGATTGGTAACACAATATTAATTTGCTAATACTCAGTAAACATTATTGACTAAAATTTGAGATTACAGAATACATTTCACTGAGTTGAATTATATGTTTGAATTTTTTTTATATACATCTGGAGGAATTTGGGACTATAGGATAATTTGGGAGATTACTTATTCTAATTGATTCACCCCCCCCCCTCTCAATTATTATAACAATTGGTATCAGAGCGTAAAGTGCTTAGAAGAAAGTTTTGAAGGACTTAAGCTAAAGATTAGAAGATGTATAAGAGAGACACACCAGATCTAAACAAGGATAACTTACTAACATGGAAAAGAAAAATGAGACTATACCTATCAGCGATTGGAGACAACATTACAAATTATCTGGATAATGAATTTATTATACCTACTGGACTTTTGACTGTTAATCAGATGAAAGAGAAACATGAACATTACCTTGTCATGGTGGAGATTGCTTCTTCACTTACTGATGCCTAATTTGAGGACATCAAGACATGTACAACTACCAAGAAGATGTGGGACCAGATTATAATAGTTTATGGAGGATATTTAAATGTACTTAGAGCTAAAGTTGAAAGTCTTCAAGGAAAATTTGATAACATGAGAATGAAGGAAGGAGAGAACAAAACACAATACAGTTTCTGACTTAAGGAAGTTGTGAATTCTATTCGAGGGTCTGGTGGAACTATTGATGAAGGCACTATTGTGAGTAAGATTATTAGAAATCAATTGCCTATTTATTATATAAGAGTCTCTGCAATACCTGAAATGAGAGTTCCACCTAGAAATAACATTACTGTTGATAGTCTTGAAGGAAGTTTGATTTCTTTTGAGCTGAATAATTTTGACAACAGTATTGTACCATCTATGGAATCTGCATTTATGTCTACTTTACAAATTGGTAAATCTAGTAGTAAACACATAATAAGAAATAACAGTGACAGTAATAGTGATGACAAGGAACTTGATGAACTTGAAGCTTTAATGGTTAGAAGATTGTACAGAGGTAAAGGAAGAGATAAGGTAAACTACTTTTGATATGTTTTAACTATAAAGAGATTGGCCATTTTGCTGCAAGATGCCCTAATAGATGAATGATAATATAAATGATAGATCTAATGATAGAAAAGATGATTGAGACTACAGAAAAAACCAATAGTATGACAGAAGAGATAACCGAGATTACAAAGATAAAGGCAAGAAGACTTGTTACATTGCTGAAGATAAAGATAATGATAGGGGTTCTAACAGTGATGAAGAGATTGAGACAATGTTTGTACCTTTTAAGGATGATTTAGATGAAGCTGAAAGGTATGTAGAAACAACACTTATCTCTAAATCTAGTGAGCATGATATTTAGGTTATCGATACTGGATGTACACATCACATGACTAGAGATTGGTGGAGGAGCACCTAGGTAAGGCTAAATGGTAAGCTAGGGCTTCTATTTTGATTTTTGGCTTATAGTGGTCCTTGCCAAGTCACTATTTAAATAATAGGACTAGATGGGTCCTAAGGTGTGTTGAGTTAGATTAGGAGGCCTCATTAGGTCCTTAGTGACCTTCTTTGCAAATGTTGTCCAAATTTGTCAATTTGTGTACATGTTTCCAATGTTGTGGAAAATGTGGCATTTATGCATTTAGGGGTCAAATTGGACAAGGTAATGTTTAGGAGACCTATATGATGGTTTACTTAGCCTAGATGGGAATTTGGTTAAGTTTCTTGAGTTATTGACCAAGTTTGTGTGCAAGAATCCAAAAGTTGTAAAAGTTATCAATGTTGTCATTGACAACATTTCTTTCAATGATGTCTTTTCAAGCATTTGGGTTGCTAACTATCTGAAACCATCAAGATAGGGTCATGGTCAACTATAAAAGGTCTCCCTCAAAATTTTTATGAGGTTGGTTGATTTTGGAAATTCTATGTACAGACTCTGTTATTGAAAAACCAGTTACAATTAAGCATTTTCTTGACATCTTGGTGTTTAATGGATTGAACTCTGCATTTTCTTTGGTACATAATATAGTGCGTATAAATTATTGATTCTACATGTGATTAGTTTTTGTTTTTGTTCATATTTCCTTGCCTGTATAAAAAAAAATTCATTTTTGCACTGGCACTAATCTGAACCAGGCAGTTTCTACAAATGGGGTCATAGCTTCTCTTCCCACCGTGGAATCTCTGCGGACCTTTGGGATTAGGAAGATGACTCCTTGTATATATTTTATAGTGAAGGATGGTCCCTAGAAGGAAAGAAAGCTATTTTTTTATTGATTCCTATTGAGAATTATTTTAACACCAGCCAACTTGCTAGGATCTCGAGAATTTGATTTCCTCTCTTGAAAGAATAATGGGGTTATTCCCAAGGTTCTTTAGGGTCAGGTCACAACCTGCTTGGTTACTCAGTTGAAGATAAATGTGAATGTTCACAAGGAGGCCTTTGCTGGTATGTTCAAGACATCAAACTAAAAAACACTTTAGTTCTTTCTGGTATTTTCCATTAACAAATATGGGTGTTGTAAATAAAATGCAATTTTGTATTTTCAAGTTATAGATTTGAAGACAGAGCTTAAAGAGAGAGTGGAGTAACAAGAAGTAAAATTAATTACTAAAAATAAAATCCTATGGACATAAACCATTGTAAACCCTTCCTTGTGAATTGAATGATGGGAGAGATTTGGAATAAACCCACAAGGTACAAATCAGACTAGGTCACAATTCACTACCCCATAGATGCAAGCATTTGGAGAGAAAACATATTCACTCATGCAAGATATTCAAGATTGATCAAATTGTGAAGCCACCAAGATGTGTGCACCCACAAGACAGATCTATCATTAAGTCCAAAGATGATCTCTTCCATGCATTCTTCACAGCATGGTAAAGTAAACAATAGCAAACTCCAACTAAAAGGAACGCGAATTCAAAACACAATAAACAAGAGGCTCTCTGAAAATAATGAATAATTAAAGTGTACATTCAATAATTTCACATAAGTAGCAGAAATTCACACACAAAAAATGAAGCACCAAATGTATATCTTTATTGCATTAGGAATCCAACCCTTTTCATTGATTTGTGATTACAATATATAGAATTTGATCCACAACTTTGAATTCTAAAATTAGAGCATCAGAGAGAAAAAAAAATTAAACTAAAACTTTACTGAAAGAGAAATTACTCTTAAATGATACTAGATAACTTGAATGGATCCATGGTTTCATTTACAATCAATTTTCCCATGAAAGGAGGGTCAAACTCACCAAGAAGAAAGAGAAAACAAGTATGGTTTCTTCTGAAAGCTTGAAGTCTTCTTCTTGTTTCTGGGAGTATTTCTTGGAATCTTCATTGGGAAGCTCTTTTGGTGGTGGAGAATGATAGGGGACCCTTAGTCCCTTCAAAATGAACTCAAGCTAACCATTAATTAGATTTGGAGTTCAACTGGTGTGAAAAAATGTGATCTCATAGGAAACACCTAGTTTTTTGGACCCCAACCTCTACTCTGAAACTTTTAGTGTCCAAAAACTTTTAAGTGTTTATCATCAAAACTCTGGTCCAAAGTTCAGACTTGTCGGAGGCCAAAAAGGCCAAAATATCTGGAAGGCCGCAAAGGTCAAAAACTTGGAGGGCCAAAAAGTCTGAAGACTTAGAGGGCCAAAAAGGATGAAGAACTATTCTGCTTTTTGGGCCGATAGGCCGAAAGGCCAAAAATTATGAAACCTTCCTTAAGGAAATCTCTTAAGTGTTGGAGATTGATTCTTCAAAACATCTTTGTGATCCAAGGGGTCTATTTGGGAATACCTCTAGGAGTTCCACCCTGAGCCTTTGTATAATCTCCTAAACTTCCTTGTAGTTTATCTCCTTCATTTTTTCCCTGTTAACCTTCCATTCTTTCTTTTCTTTGAAGGAAGTTAGCTCGGAAGCGAAGAACTGGATCTCCTCCACGTGATTTTCCATCTTCATCATTTCTTCCTTTGAATGAAATAACTGTTGTAGGGCTTCCTTGGTCCCTACACCTTCCATGATGTCCCTAAATTGTTGGACCACTTCTTTAGATGGACGTAAGACATGATTATCTTCATCCTAGTACAAATCAAGGCCGATCCCTGTGAAGAAGATATCTATTTCTTTCACCCATTCCAGGACCTCTTTCTATTTATCCAATATGGAAGCTTGACATTTCTCATAAATCCTAATTGTCTTGATTATGCTCTTGATCCATGCCTCAAAATTTTCC
This sequence comes from Thuja plicata, assembly GCA_018584345.1. Lineage (NCBI taxonomy): Eukaryota > Viridiplantae > Streptophyta > Pinopsida > Cupressales > Cupressaceae > Thuja > Thuja plicata. The sequence continues at coordinate 2,506,058 of MU225325.1, read as the reverse complement.
AGCTCATTTTTTGGAAGAGGTTTCTCAAGGTAGTGGTTGTTGACTATTTCATAAGCTTCCTCCCCTTTGTTTCTGAACCATAAGTTTCCCTTTTCTATGAAAAATTCATAGAACTTATCTATGCCTTTGTGGAGATGAAAGACATCCTCTATGACATCTGGCCTGATATCCTATACTACTTTTCCTTCAGTATTTTGGACCACCCTTTTGTCAGAGTCATAATGGTTTTCCAGGGTCATGATCAGCTCAGGTGAAGACACGGCTACTGGGTGGGCTACTGCGCTGACCAGTCCTGCTAATACCAGGGAGGTACAATCCTCTGATCTCCTAGATGGTTGGCCACACCTTGTCAAGAATTCATCCCAATCCACATTTCTAATATTGGTATTGGTGATTTCCCTATGTCTATTGCTAATTTTGGAAGGGGGAGTGTTCCCCTTGTATTAGTATTTCATGGGTGAAGTAGTCTTCTTCTCAGGCATTCCTGTAATTAAACATGCAAGTATTAGTATCTTATTTGAAGGAAAAACTAAAAGAAATATGAATAAACTAAGAAAATAGAGAAAAATCTCTCTAAATAACCCAAAATGCATGTTTTTCACACTTTCAGCCCTTTCAGGGTTTCGAACGTAGAAAACTGGTTCAAAGGCCGAAAAGGCTGAAAGTGCAAAAGCCACCATTTGGAGAGTGAGTTTCTTCAGACCCTTCAAAATCTAAAAGTCTGAAGGCTTTGTGGATGCTGAAAAGCTAAAATCATAAGGATTGAAGACCAGGTTTTGGGAATTCATATTTGTCAGAGTTTCAGACCTTTCGAAGGTCCAAAATGCCGAAAAGGTTGAATCTTTGAAATTGCGACGAGAGTTAATAGGACTTTCAGGGATTTGGTCCTGTCAGAATTTCATAATTTTTGGAGGTCCAAAACACTGAAAGAGCTGAATCTCTAAAACGAGATAGACTATGACTAGACCCAGTTTTCGGCCTTTCAGAGGCTGAAAACCTATGACAAAGGTCATGACTGAACAAAACCCTAACACAAAAACTTGAAAGGGAAAAACCTGACTCGACATGAATGGACCTCCCACTAAACCAAAGGCACCAAAGGCCCTTAGAGACTAGGGGAGAAGGAAATCCACATGCCCTAGGCCAGACAAGCACCAGGGTGAAAACCCTAAAAACCAAAAAGCTCGAGGAGGGAAAAGAAAACATGAGGTAGCAAAGAAGGAGACCTACCTTGGAGGGGCTAGGAGCGGGGAACGATGACATAATGAAGCTTGGAGGTGTGCATGTGATCAGTCTCAGGGTTGAGGGAAAAAACATTGAGAACACAAAGTGACTTTGAATGAGGGATTTTTGCAATTTATAACCCGCGGGCCTCATGTTAGCATTTCTGGTGTTTTCGATGTCTGAAACACCGAAAGTCTAGAGGTAGACACCTTCAAACTTTCAGTGTTTTTGGAGGTTGAAAACACCGAAAGGATTGACTTTCAGCCTTTTGGCCATTTTGGTATTTTAGAGTACTATGGTCCCCCTAAATACTGAAAGGCCAAAAAAGGTGCTTTTCCTTATCTAATCATGCTGGCACATGTTCTTTTGAGACTAACCGAGTGAGGACTCAAGGGGGAAGACAAGACCAAAAACCAAAAAAACAAAAAAGAAGGGGGTCCCCATGGTCAGAGGACCAAAAAAATGGGGTGTGTGTTGTGGACCCACAAAAAATAGCCCCAAGAAAAAGGAGGAATGATCAAGGCATTTCTTTATCATCATTTCTCTTCTGGGATGTAACTTTGCAATAGAACAAGGCCAAGAGGGGTGGGTGTCGACCAATCTTTAAATGACTTCCAATTAAAGGTCTTCTACTAGCTTCCTAGTGTGTGTTAATTTGTATTCATTCCTTGACCTTTGATTGTGGTAACTATAATGTTCACCAGCTGTTCCCGACCTTCGCCAAGTAGACCAGGGTTTCTCGAAAAGAGTTTTACTGTCAATTAGGAATTCATAGCCCCGACAAAGTTTTTCCCAAATCCCAACCTTTCTCTACTGCCCGTCAGGCTTTCATAGCCCTGATAGAGGTTGCCATATTCGCCCAAGTCCATTCTATCTACTATGCTATAGCTTTCTAGATTATGAGAGTTCTATCCTTTTGGAAAGTCATTTCATTTCTTCCACATGCTCTTTGAAATGTGTCAGGCCCCAGATGTTTGTGTACTCTAGGTGTTCAGGTCCATAGAAATGAACTTCTCTCTTCGTATTTGATCTGATCCAAGAAATGATTAGGCTGTGCCACCCGAAATTCACACTTGTGGCCTCTTTGGGAGACTTTTCTTTTTGTGTGCTTCTCTTCCTCTCTCTTCAGCTATTTCTTCATCTTCTTTTTTTCTACTGCTTTTGCATTCATTCAGACCTGGGTTCTGGGATTGGTGGGTACCCAAATCTATGCACTAGTGCTGGTCACAACTATCAAATGCTCAAGAAATCATTTCTCTCAAGTGTTTCCTTTTAGTGTGTTTCGTGATTAGGATAACTGAGCTTTGAACTTCTTCTTGTCGACCACTGATAGATGTCATCACTTTTCCTTTTGGTCAATGTTCTTTGCATTGTACGTTTCTTTGGAGGAATTGACTAAGAAATAGCCTTGCTCCAATTTATGGACTACCTTGGAATGAATCCAAGAACACACTGACCCAAAAAAATAAATGAGCCCCCCTAAAAGAAAGGAAGAAATGACTGACAGCGAGGGTGACAAAAAAGAAAAGGAAAGAAAGGAAAGAACCAAAAAAAAAGGGAAATAATGGTACAAGGGATGGAAGGTAGTCCTGCTTAGGATCCAAAGTAATGTTTGAGGAATTTTCCATTGAATAGAAATGGGATCAACTCTCCGTTCAATGTGCTGATCCTAAAAGTGTTTTCCCCTAGGATCTTTTATATTTGATAAGGGCCAGTCCACAATCTCTTGAACTTGGTGTGGCTACCCGGATTTTCTTTCGCCTTATCCCACATGAGGACAAGGTCAGAGATCCCGAAGTCTTTAATGGTGGCTCTCTTGTCAAACCACCTCTTGACTATGGCTTGATGCTTTGATATATGCTCCAGAGCCACTTCTCACTTCTCCTCTGGGTTAAGGAGATTTATAAGCCAGACTTGTACTCGGTCTTCTCCTCCCACATATTGGTCCATGAATATGAGTACTAGGATCTTTAAGTTCATAGGGAAGACCAGTTGTAAGCCATAGATGAGCTGGTATGGAGACATCCCTAAGGAATTTTTGATCCTTGTGAAATCATTCCACAAAGCATATTTCAATTGTGTGTGCCAATCCCTGGGGTTGTCATCCAGGAGGTGTTTGATCACTGTCATTAATTTCTTGTTTGTAGACTCTGCTATGTCATTTCCTTGTGGATAATAATTCAAAGAGAACTTGAGGATTACCTGGTTCTCAAAGGGCCATTGTGTGAGTGAGGCTGAAGAAAAAGAGGGAGCATTGTCACATACTAGATAAAATGGCATCCTAAACCTGGTTATGATGTGCTCCTCCAATAATTTGGTCACGACCTCTGTAGTACAATTCTTCAATGCTTGAGCCTCCGTCCATCATGTGTAGTAGTTAGTAGCTATCAAAATGAACTTGTGTCCTATAGATGAAGAAGGGTTGATCATTCCAACAAAATCTAAGCCCCATTGAGCAAATGGACGTACCTCATATACTAGTTGTAAGGGCATTGCAGGGTTTCTCTCTCTAGTTGCACTGGTTTGGCAAGTGTGGAAATACTTTACATGTTCACTAGTATCTTTGAATATCGTAGGCTAGAAATACCCTGCCCTTAAGATGTGGTGAGTAGTTGCATCTATGGACCCATGTCCCATCTCATATTTATCATGGAAATCTTATAGGATTTGCTTCACCTTGAATCTTTCCAAGCATCTTAGGTATAGGCCCTCATAATTGTGTTTGTACAGTTTCCCATTCTTCGACATGTAGGAGCTGCTTTTGATTCTCAAGGCTCTTCTCTAGGAACCACTCATTTCCTATGGGCAATGGTTTTGTAGCAGATAATACACTATGTCTTTATACCATACATCACTAATCACACCTTTGTCGGTGTAGGTTTGGCAGACCAAACCTTCTTCAACCTCAGAGATCAGCATCGTTAAGCCTTGGCTCCTCACTAGTTTCATTGGTTGGATTTCAAGGTCAAACTCTTGGAGGATTTCCATCCATTTTTCTCTTCTCTCTCCCATCTCATTCTACATCAGAAGGGACTTTATGGATGTGTCTGGAACTACCCTAATGAATTTACTTCTCAAGATGCAATGTCTAAACTTTTTTACCACTTTGACGAGAGTGAATGACTATTTATCCAAGTTTGGGTATCTGAGCTCAGTGTCTTTGAAAGGGAAACTCATGAAAGCTATGGGTCTCTCATCTTCACTATTCTTCTTTTGTGTGAGGATGCCTACACATGAGTGCTCATATACAAAAGAGTAAACTTTAAAAGGGATAGTCTAGTCTGGGCTGACTAGGACCGGTGTCGTGGCGATGGCATGTTTAATTTCTTTGAAGAATTTCTTGGCTAGGAGATCCATTCAATCTTGGCATATTTCTTGAGCATGTTGTTCAATGGTTTTACTATCTCTGTGAAACTGCTAATGAACTTCCTTACAAAGTTGATCTTCCCAAAGAAATATTTTAGTTCTTTGCAGCTATGTTGCGGTGTCAACTTTAGAATGGCCTCTACCCTTTCAAGATCTATGGCTATCCCTTTCTCGGAGATGATATGTCCCAAGATTTTTCCTTCAGTTACCCCAAACACACATTTCTTGCGATTGAAGGAAATTTTGAATTCCCTGCATCTTTGAAGGCATTTTTGGAGGCCACTTAAGTGGTCACCTCTTTGTTTTGATAAAACTGTGAGGTCATCCATATAGATGATATGCACCTCCCAAATAATCCCTTGAAATCTATTTCCATTTTCCTCTAAAAAGTGGCCCCAACATTAGTCAGCCCAAAAGGCATCCAGTGGTAGGTGAAGGTCCCCCATTTGGTTGTGAATGTAGTTTTCAGCCTCTCCTCCTCCTGCACCAGCACTTGGTTGTAGTCTATGTAACCATCCAAAAATGACATCATTTGAGACCCATTGACCTTTTTCAGTACTTTGTCAAGTGAGAAGAGTGGGTAATTGTCCTTTTGAGAATGTTTTTTGAGGTTCTGAAAATCCATGCAAAATCTAATCTCTCAAGTTTTCTTTCTTACGGGTACCAAGTTCGTAACCCATGTGGAATGCTGGATTGGAAAGATGATTCTGGCATCGAGCAAGTTCTAAACTTCCTTTTGAATTAAGGGTTCCATAGTAGGGTTCACAGGCCTCTGTCATTATCAGAAAGGCTTGGAGTCTAGTTTTAGAGGGATGTTGTGCACTATGACTGAGGTGTCATATGTCTTCAATTCTTTATAACTCCATGCTATGACATCTCGATATTTAGTGAGGAGCTAGACCATTTTCTCCTTTTCTTCTTTTGTTCCTATCTTTCTAATGTGGACCTCCCTAAGTTCCTCTTCTGTGCCAAGGTTGTATGTATCACATTCATTACCATCAGGTGTTACATTTGGGCATCTCCTTACTACACTCTTGTCATTGTCAAAAATCCTCTCTAGTTCTACCATCCCTTTAGGTATGGCATTGGTCCTCAGATTTATGACACATTTATCATCAGGAGCTTCAGGTTCAACTTCTTCTTCACCTTCCTTTTCCTCATCTATGATATTTTTTTCGAACACACCGACATACATGATAAACTCCAAGATGTGTTGATCATCTTGGAAGACTTGAAAGTTAGTGGCGTTGTCCGGAATGGCCGAGGCCACAGCTAGTTCAACTAATAATTTCTTTATCTTGGATTCCTCCATTGGATGTAATGAACTGGCCGACATGGCCAAGGTGTCGGCGACAATATTTCTTCTTGTTGTGATGGTTTTGATGTTGAAAGTGTCGAAGTCATTGATCAGGTCTCATGCTCTATTTTGGTAGGCTAAGAGCCTCTTATCATTGCAAGTATACTGACTACGGATCTACTTGATGACCAATTGCAAGTCCCCTTCTGCTATCAGGATTTATATTCCCTTTTTATGGGCCAGGAGAAGTTTGTGGACCAGTGCTTCATATTCTACAACATTGTTAGTGCATAGGAATTATAACATATAAGCATAATAGAAAGACTTACCTCTTGGGTTTATCAATTTGATCCCCGCACCTGCTCCTTGTTTGCATTTGGAACCATTGAAGTGCAATTTCCATATCTAGGGTTTCTTAGTAGGGTTAGACTTGGCTGATTTTCTCCTGGGAGAGCCCTTGGTTTTAATATTTTGCCCCTTTCCTCCATCACTGTCAGAAGAGGTCGATTCTCCAGCATTTTGGGTATGTTTGGGTTTGGGGTTTTCATCACTTTCACCACCATCATCTTCTAGCATTCCTTTGTAAGGGAGACATTCTCCATCATCCAAGGTACTCCAGTCACTAAGTGTATCCAAAACAAGAACTTTTCTATCAGAATCTAACCCACTTTCCCGATCTTGGCTTGGGGTGATTGTATCGACTGGGTTGTTTATCCCTCACAGGGTGTTACTCTTATCCTCAGTCTCGAGGACATATCCTTTTATTTTCAGGGTTTTCAATAGCTTACTTGATGAGGTGATTTGGGTCAATACCTATGATAATGCTTCCTAGGAACTGGGCTATGTGAACTCAGAATGGCTGGCCTGGTGTAATCGATAGTACCCTAATAGTAAAAAAATGTTAGGGTCTACATCTTGTCCCAAGTGTCATAAGCTAATTGTAGTGTTGCTGATGAAATTTTGGAAGATGGCATTCTTATATTTGGAACATGAGGATGTCATCCATCTAATAAGTTTCCAAGTTTGTTTGGGTGAACTTAATTTCATTTGGGGTTTTGTACTCGGTGATCATCTTTCTTAGTTTAGGCTATGCATCTATCTTGATCTGGTTATTCAGACCTCTCCATGGTAGCCACATCTAGGTGAAATCTATGGAGATTCATCCTCTCAAACACTTGGTCCATTCTTGACTCAATAGCATCCCATAATTTTCAGGTATGTCCACTATATGCACGTCAATGCGTTCTTGTGTTCTAGGATCTGCAACCAATTGAATGTGTACATCTTTGAGCACACCAATCACCTTGACCTCAGTCTTATCTAATTTCATAACCACTCGGTTAATTACTTTGGGAACCATCCCCAACTCTTGGAAAATTGAGAGTGGCATGATGTTGCACGAAGCTCCTAAATTGATCAGGCAATTGTGTAGGTTCTTCCCAAACATCTGTAGACTGAGTAAGAATGGTGGGACCTCCATCTTATCCTTGAACATTGTGGGGAAAGCCTTGAGTTTGTTGATACTAGATGTAGGCATATTTGTATTATGGGTCAAGGGGCTGGGTTTTGAGTGGCCTAGAGACCTTAGAAGGGCCTCATTCTGAAATGGGCATCCTTGTAGTAATTCGAACATAGATATGTCTACCTTAGTTTTCTTTAGTTCATCAACTGCGCTATATTTATTTCCTGACCAAGCCGCACTTCTATAGCCAATTTATGCACTTTCTATAGGGGGTGTGGGGCCATTTGTGCCTTTAGGAGGCATGGGATTGTTACTAGCCCGAGGATCAGGTGGGGTTGGTTGTTTTCTTGGGGGAATACCATCGGTGAGAGGTTCCTTTCTCTCTGAAGGTTATACAAATTTTGTTGATCATTTTGCAAGGCATGTACTTCTAAATATTTAGATTAATTTTCCCTCTAGAAGGGAAATACAAAATCATCTTCCCCTACAAAGGTACCTGAGCCTTTCTCCTTTCTAGACTCATAGGAATCGAACACCATAGCATTAAATTGCACCGGAGGCTCCTCTAGATTTTAGATGTAATGATCATAGGAGTTGTTCCCATACCTATCATTTCCTTGGTGTGAGCTTAGAGCCCCAAAAAAATTAGCCTCTGAAGCCTTGTAAGCATTGGCATTGTCTACTGGGATGCTACCGTTATTGATTCTAGTCCTCCATGGCTTGTTTGGCCTTTGTTGCCCAAATTTTTTCTCTTGCGTGTTGTTGTTATTGTGCGTGTTGAAATTCTGATTTGGATTTTGAGGATATACATTGGGACTAGCAGGGGCTCACTAATATCCACCTTGGTTTTTGGATAGATTCAACTTCATCTAGGTGATTTCATAGGTGAGTTGGGATAAGGTCTTCTTCACACCATCTAGCTCAGAGCCCATGAGAGTATCAGGCTCTGTTTGGGGTATAACTCTCTATTCCACAAATGCTATTTTGTGAACCTCATAACCCAGATAAGTAATAGATGGGGTATGGCTATAAATGGTTGCATTAGGATGGGATTCAACATAGGTGTGTGAGTGGCCAGAGCTTGATTAGTGGCTGCAAACAGATGTGGAATAGCAAGGTTATTCATGGCAGGTACTGCTGCATAACTCCCTTCTTGCGGGTCCATCTACTGGGTGAATGTGTTGGCTTCACTGTACACCTTTTCCATTGTGTCTCTATCCCCCAAGAGAAGCCTCCTTAGAAAGATTGAGGTGAAAGGATCCAAAGCCTTCAAATAAACTTGTATGACATCCTCCTCTGGTATGGTGTAAGGGGCTTCCAACTTTTGATACATGTTGTGAAAATGATGATTGAAGATAGTGATGGGTTCCTTAGGATCTTTCCTCATTGTGATGAACTGGTGATGTGTTGTGGTAGGATCCACATATAGCTTGAATTGATTGAGGAATTTGGTTTCAAATTCATTCCATGCAGAGATAGACCCTCGCGGTAAATTCAGGTACAAATTGTATGCGAACTCTCCCAAAGTGTATGGAAATAGATGACAAACAACATCTTGGTGGGCGATCTCTTTATGGTTACAAATTTCCTTGAAGATGCGGATGTGTTCTTCTACTATCCTTGATTCTTCATATATGAATCGGGTGCAAAACTCCTCTGGATTTTTGGGTAACTCATGGAGCAGCCCAAAAAAATTTAAGGGTGAGCTTGTTGCATTGGAAAAAAAGGCCATCGGACGAGGTTGCTGCAAATTCTAATTTTGTACATTCTGATTTTGCACTATGATAGTTGAGAAAGCGATATGTGATTGCTATCCAAGAGAATTCTGAGACTCGGTGAGGTGGTAAGAGGATTTTTCTTTGTTCTTCCCTTTGTTTCTACAAGCTTTATGATGATGGGTGAGTTCAAGGAACTTTCCTCTCTTTGGAGATTATCTAAGCACTCGCTCGAATCTTTCTAGAAAGAAAGATCCAATGTTATCCAGCTTTTGAGTCTTAAGGCCCCTACCTCTAGCATCACTTCTATTGAGTGTTGTTTTAACACAAGCCAACTTGCTAGGATATCAAGAATTCAATTTCCTCTCTTGAAAGAATAACGGGGTTATTCCCAAGGTTCTCTGGGGTCGAGTCACAACCTGCTTGGTTACTCAGTTGAAGATAAATGTGAATGTTCACAAGGAGGCCTTTTCTGGTACGTTCAAGACATCAAATTGCAAAACACTTTAGTTCTTTTTGGTATTTTCTATTAACAAATATAGGTGTTTAAAGATATGGATTTTCAGATTTGAAGACAGAGTTTAAAGAGAGAGTAGAGTAACGAGAAGTAAAATAAATTACTAAAAATAAAATCCTACGGACATAAATCCTTGTAAAGCCTTCCTTGCGAATTTGATCATGGGAGAGATTTGGAATAAACCCACAATGCACAAATCAGACTAGGTCATAATTCACTACCCCACGGATGCAAGCGTTTGGAGAGAATACATATTCACTCATGCAAGATATTCAAGATCGATCAAATCGTGAAGCCACCAAGATGTGTGCACCCAAGAGACAAATTTATTTTTAAGCCCAAAGATGATCTCTTCCACGCATTTTTCACATCAAGGTAAAGTAAACAATAGAAAACTCCAACTAAAAGGAACGTGAATTCGAAACAAAATAAACAAGAGGTTCTCTGAAAATAATGAATAATGCAAGCATACATTCAATAATTTTGCATAGGTAGTAGAAATTCACACACCAAAAATGAAGCACAAAATGTATATCTTTATTGCATTAGGAATCTGACCCTTTTCATTGATTTGTGAATACAATATATAGAATTTGATCCACAACTCTGAATTCTGAAATTAGAGCATCGGAGAGAAAAAAATAAATTAAACTAAAACTTTACTAAAAGGGAAACTACTCTTAACTGATACTAGATAACTTGCATAGATCCATGAATCCATTTAAAATCAATTTTCCCATGCAACGAGGGTCAAACTCACCAAGAAGAAAGAGAAAAGAAGGAGGGTTTCTTCTAAAAGCTTCAATTCTTCTTCTTGTTTCTCGGAGTCTTTCTTGGAATCTTCATCGGGAAGCTCTTCTTGCAGTGGAGAATGATAGGGGACCCTCAGTCCCTTCAAAATGAACTCAAGATGACCATTAATTAGATCTAGAGTTCAAATAGTGTGCAAAAATGTGATCTAGCTGGAAACACCCAATTTTTTGGACCCCGACCTCTACTCTAAAACTTTGTGTGTCAAAAAACTTTTAAGTGTTTATCATCAAAACTCTGGTCTGAAGTTCGGACTTGTCAGAGGCTGAAAAGGCCAAAATATTTGGAAGTCCACAAAGGCCAAAAACTTGGAGGACCGAAAAGGCTAAAGAACTATTCTTCTTTTTGGGCCAACAGGCCGAAAGGCTGAAAGACTGAAAACTCTGAAACCTGCCTTAAGGAAATAGCTTAAGTGTTGAAGACTGCTTCTTCAAAACTACTTTTTGATCCAAGGGGTTAGTTTGGGAATACCTCAGGGCATGCCACCCAGAGCCTTTGTATAATCTCCTGAACTTCCTCATAGTTTATCTCCTTCCTTTTTGCACTGTTAACCTTTTGTTCTTTCTTTTCCTTGAAGGTAGTTAGCTCAGAAGCGAGGAACTAGATCTCCTCCACGTGATTTGTCATCTTCATCATTTCTTCCTTTGAATGAAATAAATATTGCATGGCTTCCTTGGTCCCTAAACCTACCATGATGTCCCTAAATTGTTGGACCACTTTTTTAGATGGCCATAAGACATGCTTATCTTCATCCCGGTACAAATCAAGGGCGATCCCTATGAAGAAGATATCTATTTCTTCCACCCATTCTAGGACCTCTTTCTTTTTTTCCAATATGGAAGCTTGACATTTCTCATAAATTCTAATTATCTTGATTATGCGCTTGATCCATGTCTCAAAATTGTCTAGCTCATTTTTTGGAAGAGGTTGCTCGAGGTAGTGGTTGTTGACTATTTCATAAGCTTCCTCCCATTTGTTTCTGAACCATGAGTTTCCCTTTTCTATGAAAAAAGTCATAGAAATTGTCTACACATTTTTGGAGATGAAAGACATCCTCTATGACATCTGGCCTAATATCCAATACTACTTGGCCTTTGGTATTCTGGACCACCCTTTTGTCGGAGTCATAATGGTTTTCCAGGGTCACGATCAGCTCAGGTGAAGACACAGCTGATGGGTGGGCTGTTGCGCTGATTATTCTTGCTAATACTAGGCAGGTACAATCCTTTGATCTCTCAACTAGTTGGCCACACCTTGTCAGGAAGTCATCCCAATCCATGTTCCTGATATCTGTATCAGTGATTTTGCTGTGCCTGTTGCTAATTTTGGAAGGGGGAGTGTTCCCCTTGTATTGGTATTTCATGGGTGAAGTAGTCTTCTTCTTAGGCATTCCTATAATAAAACATGCAAGTATCAGTATCTTATTTGAAGGAAAAACTAAAAGAAAACTGACTAAACTAAGAAAACATAGCAAAAACTCTCTAAGTAACCCAGAATGCAGGTTTTTTTGCACTTTCGGTGCTTTCAGGGTTTCGGACACTGAAAACTAGTTTGGAGGCTGAAAAGGCTGAAAGTGTGAAAAGTCACCATTTGGAGAGTGAGTTTCTTCAGACCCTTCGATATCCAAAATTTTGAAGGCTTTGCGAATGTTGAAAAGCCAAAATCATGAGGATTGAAGACCCGATTTCGGGGATTTAGATTTGTTGGATTTTTGGTCCTTTCAGAGGTCCAAAATGCTGAAAAGGTCGAATCTCTGAAATCATGATGAGAGTCAATAGGACTTTTGGGGATTCGGTCTTGTCAGAATTTTGGAATTTTCAGATCTCCAAAATGCCAAAAGGGCCAAATCTCTGAAACAAGATAGACTATGAATAGACCCTATTTTCGGCCTTTTGGAGGCCAAAAACCTGCAACAAAGGTCACTACCGAATGAATCCCTAACACAAAAACTAGAAAGGGTGAAACCCAACTTGACACAGATGGACCTCTCACTTAACTGAAGGTGCCAAAGACCCTTAGAGACCAGGGGAGAAGGAAATCCGCATGCACTAGGCCGGACAAGCGCTAGGGAGAAAACCCTAAAAACCAAAAAGATCGAGGAAGGAAAAGAAAACATGAGGCAGTGAATAAGGAGACCTACCTCAGAGGGGATAGGAGCGGGGGAGGATGACACAATGAAGTTTGAAGGTGCGATAAGTCTCAAGGTCGAGGGTGAAAATGTTGAAGGTGCGAGCTCTCAAGGAATTTTGAGTTGAGAATACAAAGTGACTTTGAATGAGGGATTTTTGCAATTTATAACTCACGGGCCTCATGTTAGCATTTCCAGTGCTTTCGGTGTCCAAAACACTGAAAGTCTGAAGGTAGACACCTTCAAACTTTTGGTGTTTTCAGAGGCTAAAAACACAGAAAGGACCAACTTTTGGCCTTTCAGCCATTTCGGTATTCCGGATTACTATGGTCCCCCAAAATGTTGAAAGGGCTGAAAGGTCAAAAAGGGTGCTTTTCCTTGTCTAATCATGACACATGTTCTTCTGAGACTTACCAAGCGAGGACTCAAGGGGAGAGACAAGACCAAAAAAAAAAAAAGAAGTGGGGTCCCCATGGTTAGGGGAAAAAAAAAGTGGGGTGTGTGTTGTGGACCCATAACAATTCCCTATGGGAGCCAGAGATGCATGGCCAGGGATCACAGAGAGTTGCAGAGGTGAAAGGAGGGATTGAAAGCATTGGTTTCTTCAATAAAAGCTTGTAGAGAGGAGGACATATGTGTGGAGAAGGCCCAAATTCAATGGGAATCTTTGGTGAGGGATTCTTCATGTTGAAAATGAATATTCTGATGGCTATGCTTAGTTTGAGTTGAAACCCTTAAATTTAGGCTTGTAAGTAGGAACCCACTGTACAGACAGTTTGGGAAGGCAAGAACTAGAAAATATTTTAGGTCTCTATAAAGGGTGTTAGAATATGAATTTATTTTCCTATCTTGTTAAGGATAATTTCAATTTATTTGGTAAAAGGTGCCTAATTAGGCCTAATTGCTTGCAGCCCTATTTTGAGTGAATTTGCTATGGTTCTTTGAACTCGATTAGAGTTATATTGCAAATTGTGTTTGTAGGAATTGGATTGGATCCAATTTATAAGCTAAAAGCATACCTCTCCATATGTGATTGATCTTGAACATGTTGGATAATTTAGTGAAGGAGGTGCAAGAAGACCTCTATATGGCTATGTGAAGAATGATTTGATTTCTTTGTTGGTGTACTCAAGCTAAATTAGTGAAGGATCTTGAGGAAAGCATCCTTGGAACCTAGGGTTAGTAAAGAACCAAATTTAGGCTAGAGAAGAGGCCTATAGTAGACCCTAAGGGAAGTTAGGGTTGTTAGTAAGGCTTGTAGTTACATCACAGATAAAGGAAAATTTGAATTTCTTGAACATTATGATGGTGGATCTGTAAGAATGGGAAATGATACACCCTATAAAGTGAAAGGAAAAGGTACTATTATGTTGAACAATCAAATAAAATGTGAGAATGCATAGTGGGTAAAAGGACTTAACTACAACTTGTTGAGTGTTTCACAGTTGAATAACATAGGTCATCAATTCACATTTGAGAATAGAAAAGAAAGAATCTATGATGGAACAGGAAAGTTGATTGGCACTGGTGAACAATCTAAAGGTAACTTATTCTACCTTGAAACTACTTGCTTATTGGAAAAGAATGAAGATATATGGTTATGGAATAAAATACTTTGTCATGTAAATTTTGAAAACATGGTTAAGATTAGTAAGAAAATAAAATTTAGAGGCTTACCGAGCTTATCTAAACTAGACCATGTAATGTGCAAAAAATTCAAATGGGAAATCTATGTCAAAATCTAGTTTCAAGAGAAAGAAGTTTTTATCTAATGATATTTTGGAGTTAGTTCATATAGTCCTATGTGGACAAATGAGAACACAGAGCTATTATGGGGACATATATTTTATTTTATTTGTTGATGACTGCTCTAGAATGATGACTATCATGTTCCTAAAAGAAAAATGTGAAGCATTTAAGATGTTTAAGTGGTACAAAGCTAAAGTGGAAAAATAAACTGGTAGAGATCTAAAGTGTTTGAGATCTGATAGAGGAGGTGAATTTATTTTTGATAAGTTCACTAACTTTTGTAATGAGTATGGAATCAAAAGATAGGTTTCTGCACCGAGGACACCATAGTAGAATGGAATTGCTGAAAGAAGAAACTGATCAACTGTTGATTGTGTCAGAACACTGATGATTGACAAGATTTTTTCACAAACATACTAGAGAGAAGAAAGCAGCACAACTAGTTACACACTAAACCAAGTACAACTAAAGAAATATACAAACAAAACATGTTATAAGTTATGGTATGGTTATACACCAAATGTGAGCTATTTTAGAATATTTGGTAGTCATATTTATATTTTGAAAAGATGATAGAAATGGTAAATTTGATACAAAAAGTGATGAAGGAATATTTCTTGGATATTCTACTAAGAGTAAAGCTTGCAAATGTTTGAACAAGACAACTAACAAAATTATTGAGAGTGTAAATGTGAAAGTTGATGAATTTGCTGAGAAAAATGATGAGGACGATGTGAAAGAACCAAAAGATTATAGTAGATTTGTCTACTTGGAAGAAAATTATACTATAATGACATAGATGCCTAACATTACCATGCAACAGGTTAATATCATCGGGAAATAAGTAGCAAAGACCGAGAATCAAGAAAATGTTGAAACTGAAGATCATGAACCAGAAGACAATGAACCTATAGGAGAAGATAATGAAGAATAGAGAGTTGAACTTACACTTGCTAAATATGTAAGAAGACATCATCCACCGAATTAAATTATCAGAGATAAAAGAGAAGGCATGTTGACAAGCAATAAGTTGAGAGATCACACTTGTTTAATTTGTGAATTTGGGCCTAAGAATGTTAGAGATGCGTTAGAAAATGAATAATAGATTAATGCTATGAATGAGGAAATTGAGCACATATAGAAAAACAAGACATGGACATTAGTACCAAGACCTAGTGATAAAAATGCAATTGGCACAAAATGGATATTCAATAACAAACTAAATTAGAATGGGGATGTAACCAAAAATAAAGAAAGATTAGTGTTCAAAGGTTATGCACAAGAAGAAGGAATTGAATATGGAGAAACTTTTGAACTCATTTCTAGACTTGAAGGAGTAAGAATACTACTTGCATATGCTGCATATAAATGATTCAAGGTATATCAGATGGATGTGAAGTCTGCATTTTTGAATGAAATATTGGAAGAAGAGGTACACATTGAACAACCTGGAGGATTTGTTCATCCTGATCAGACAAACATGGTATGTAAGTTACACAAATATTTATATGGATTGAACTAAGCACTGAGAGCATGGTATGAAAGATTACATTCTTATCTTATAAGCATTGGATTTATTAAAACAAGTGATAACAAAAATTTGTATTTAAAAGGAGGAAATCATGATAAGACACTTATTACTGAAAAATTTGTTGATGATATTATATTTGGAGGTAATGATAACCTATGCTCTTCATTTGTTGATGAAATGAGGAAAGGATTTGAAATGTCGATGTTTGGTGAGGTTAAATTTTTCCTAGGATTGAAAATTTTACAAAAGACTATAGGTATCTACATTACTCAATCAAAATACATCAAGGAAGTACTAAAGACATTTAGAATGGAAGAATCAAAACCAGTCAAAACACCTATGGTGACAGGATGCAAACTGAGAAAACAAGACAAGACACCAGAGGTAAATCAAAATTTTTATAGATCTATGATTGGTAAATTGATGTATGTTATACACACAAGACCCGACATAGCACACATACTTGGAATAGTTGCAATATTTTATGCTAATACCAGAGAATCACATATGAAGTTTGTAAAAACAATTTTTAGATATTTGAAGAAAAATGAAGATTATGAACTATGGTATAAAAGAGAAGGAAAGTTCTAATTGAAATTTTATACTGATGTTGGTTGGGTTGGGAACATTGATGATAGAAAGAGCACTACTAGTGGAGCATTCTTTATTGGAGAAATATTAGTTACTTGGATAAGCAAGAAGCAAGGATGCATATCTCAGTCAACTGTAGAAGCAGAGTATGTTGTTGCTACTGCAAATTGTTTGAACATAGCATGGATAAAACAATTGTTGAAAGGAATGAATGAAGAGATCACTGACCTAGTGATAATTTACTACGATAATACAAGTGCTATAAATATTTCAAAGAATCCTATGATGCATGCAAATATAAAGTATATATCTATTAAATATCACTACTTCATAGAACAAGTACAAGGTAAACTAGTAAAAGTAGAATATGTACAATCAAAAGAATAACTTGCAAACATATTCACCAAACCCTTACCGAAGGATACATTTGTGTACTTGAGAGGTAGACTAGGTGGTGCAGGATCACCTAGGTAGGGCTATAATTTGACCTAGGGCTTCTAAGTTGTTTTTGTCTTGTAGTTGTCCTAGCCACACCACTAATGAAATAATAGGACTAGGTGGGTCCTAGGATGTTTTGAGTTAGATGAGGAGGTCTATTTATGTTTTTAGTGTTTTTTATTTTCAGTAATGTCCAAAGTTTCTCTTTTGTTCCAAATTGCCAATGTTGGGGCAATAGTGAAAATGATCCATCCAAGGGTCAAATTGGACAAGTAAGGGTTTACAAGACCTATTTGATTTTTAATTATCCTAACTATGTAATTAGCTAAGTTCTTGAGGTGTTTCTTTATATTTTATGCAAGAAGCACAAAAGTTGCAAAAGTTGTCAATATTGTCATTGACAACATTTCTTGCAATAATGTCTTTAGGGCATTGGAGGGTTATAACTGTATGCACCCTAAAATATGCTCTTTAGAGCATTGGTGTCATTGTTGGAATGTTATGCCTTTTGGATTAAAAAATGCCAGAGCTACCTATCAAACAACTATGACAACTATTTTTCATGATATGATGCATAAGAATATGGAAGATTATGTGGATGACACCTTAGCCAAATCTAAACAAAGAGATACACACTTAGATGATTTGGAAGTAATTCTAGATCGCATGGAACAATTTTAGCTAAGGTTAAATCCTAAAAAATGTGCATTTGGGGTGACCTAGGGAAAGTTACTTGGATTCATTATTTCAGCAAAAGGAATAGAGGTTGACCCTGAAAAAGTTCAAGCAATTATGGATATGCCACCTCCTAAAAACATTAGTCAAATGAGGAGTCTTCAAGGACGTCTTCAATCTATAAGGAGATTTATTTCA
>MU225325.1:2434690-2483326 GCA_018584345.1 Thuja plicata | reverse complement strand
ATTGTACTTTCTTTTTCATAGTTTAGCTTGCATTATCATTTAGATTTGCATTGCATTGCATACATTTTTGATTCTTGAGGATATTGGCATTCTTGCCCTTGTCTTCATTGAATCTCTCGTTGTATGATTTATTGGCAAGGTCATGAGTTTATAGCTCTAGCTGAGAGCAATTTTACAAATCTTGCAACTCCATACATAGAGAGCTATGGATCAATTTGTGAGGGCTCATTCTTGAGTTTCCTTGCATGTAAGGATCCATAGAAGTGCACTACTTTTGTGTGTACAATAACTATCTAAAGCTGTTGGGTTAGGACCATGGAAACCTATATAAGACCTCCCTCGACCTTATGAATAGGTTGGTTGATTTTGATAGGTTATTGTACGAAGTGTATTATCAAGGAAACAATTGTGGTTCTTGTTTTTCTAAGCATTTTGCATTTTCATGATTTAGATCTTGTACTGTAACTCTTTAATATGTTATAGTAGTGTGTTTTGATATTTTTTGTGGTGGTAGATTTGTATTTGGTGTTAATTTAGTTTTGTAAACTGTTTTTGTTTTAAACCAATCGCTGGTCTAAACCAAGCCACTTCAGAAAATGGGGTCATAAATCATCTTCCCACCATGGAGTTTGCATGGGCCTTTGGGATTAGGGAGATGACTCCATTTACATATTTTACAATGAAGGAGGGGCCCTGCAAAGCAAGGGAGATATTTTTTATGTGATTCCCTAAGCGAGCCAGAGATGCATGGCTAGGGATCACAGGAAGTTGCAGAGCTGATTGGAGGGATTAAAAGCATTGATTTCTTCAATCAAGGATTATGGAAGAGGTAGTAGGGTGTGTGGAGGAGCCCCAAATCAAAGAAGAATATTGGGTGAGCAGTTTTGAATTGCAAGAAACAAAGTCTTTGTTTAGATAGTGTTAATGCTTGAAAACCCTAATTTTTAGGCATGATTATAGGAGCCACTATAAGGACACCTTTGGGAAGTAAGACCTAGAAAATATTTAGGGTCTTAATAAAGGGTATTAGAATCCAATACTAGTTTTCCAACTTGTTAAGGATTTTTGCAAGATATTTGGAAAAAAATTGCCTAATTAGGCATAATGCTTGTAGCCCTGTTTTGGGTGAATTTGGCTTGGTACTTTGCACTCATTTAGGGTTCCTTGGTAAATGGTATTTGTAGACATTGGATTAGATCCAATTAACCATCTAGTATAATACCTCTCCATATGGAAGAGTTCCTTATCAATTTGGATCAATTTGTGAAGATGGACAAGAAGAGCACTATGGCTAGGTGTTGAGTAGTTTGAATTCCTTATTGGTGTACTCAAGCTGAATTAGAGTGGGATCTTGTGGAAAGGATCCTTGAAGGTTAGGGTTAGTGAAGAAACCTAATTAGGCTAGAGAAGAGGCCTATTGAAGACCCTAGTAGAGGTTAGGGTAGGAGATCAAAGCTTGTTTTTACATCAGATTGGTATCAAAGCAAGTTAAAAACTTGGGAAGTCAGTGTATGTCTGCAGCTACTGGTGAATCAGTGGGAGAGTCAAGAATGGTGACTAATGAAGAGCTAGATAAAGAGGTGGATGAGAAAAAGGAGAAGAACATACTCCTTGAATAATCCTTAGAAGGAATGAAGATAAGGCTAGAATAATTTGCTAATGTAGCAGCTCAGAACAAAGAAGTTGAAAGCAATGATATGGGTAAGAAGATTGTTGAGGAAGACCTTATCCCTAAACCAGACCCTATTTTTAATGAAGAACCCTTCCTAAAATCCATAAAAGCCCTAGGAGGAAAGGCATTGGAAGGTATACCCCTATTTAGTGGGAAGATGGACATTGAGGCAGTGATGGATTGGATTGAAGGAATGGAGAACCATTTTGAGTGTGAAGGGGTGATAGAGGCACAGAAGCTAAAGGTGGCCAAATAAAGACTCATAGGGTCATCCCTAACATGGTGGAAATACCTTCAAGATGAGAGGGTTACATTGGTTAAGAAACCCATAGCCAATTGGAATGCAATGGTGACCAAGCTAAAGGATACTTATCTGCCAGAGGACTATGAGATTCAACTACATAGGAAAAGACAAAATTTGAAGCAAAAAGACTTGGATGTGGCCTCATATACAGAGGAATTCCAAAGATTGTGTCTTAGGTCTAAGCAACAAGAATAGGAATCAATCAAGGTTGCTAGGTACTTGGGTGAATTTAAATGGAACATCCAAGAATAAATCAGTTTGTGGACACCAACTACAGTTCAGAGGTATCATTAATTATCCCTAAGAGTGGAGGAAAAGAATAAGAAGAAAGGTGACTCTAACTTCAAAAA
The DNA here is from genome assembly GCA_018584345.1 of Thuja plicata. Classification (NCBI taxonomy): domain Eukaryota; kingdom Viridiplantae; phylum Streptophyta; class Pinopsida; order Cupressales; family Cupressaceae; genus Thuja; species Thuja plicata. Next base: position 2,481,000 of record MU225325.1, on the reverse strand, counting down.
TAGAGACAAAGGAAGATAAAAAAAAGGGGGGGGGGGGGCAAANCAAAGAGGAGGCTATCAAGGCAGAGGCAATGAGAAAAGGAAACAAGGTGAGAACAAGCTGATAGAGCATAATGTTGAAATCACTTCAAGAGGGGGCTATAATAGAGGTAGGGGTAATCAAGGAGGACCTATCAGAGGAAGAGGAGGTAGAAGTAACTCATACGTTGCAAGTATGAAGTGTTATAACTATGGTTAATTAGGTCATCCAGCATATAGATGTCCTGATAAGCCTACTACTTCAAATCATGATAAGAGAGTGGCTTGTGCTCATGAGGACACTTCAAGTGTCAAAGCACCTAAGATTGACCATCTAGATTCAGAGATGGGTGAAAACTTAATTTTTAAGAGGGTATTGATAAGACAACCAATTAAGGATGAACCCAAGCATATGAGGGATTTGTTTAGGATAAGATGCAAGATTCTTGGCAAAGTTTGTAAGGTGATAGTAGACTCTGGTTCCACTGATAATATTATCTCAAAGGAAGTAGTCAACAAACTCAAGTTGACCAAAGTACCCCATGTAAATCCCTATAAGGTGACATGGCTCAACAAAGGCCAAAGTGTATTTGTGAATGAGCAGACATGGGTTGAATTCTCTATAGCAGGGTATACGGACAAACTCTTGCGTGACATCCTACCAATGAATGTTTGTCATTTTCTATTAGGAAGACCTTGGAAATTTGACAATGGGGCAGTGTATGATGGAAAGGAGAATTATATCACATTCAAGAAAGGAGGCAAAACTTTCACAATACATTCTTTTCTAGAAGAGGAGGAGCCACAGTCCAAGACTCCTAACATCATGTTGTGTAGCATAAAGGAGTTTGTGAGGGATCTCAAGGATGATAATAATGAAGGGTATGCTATTGTGGTAAGACCTAAGGAGGAAGAGAAGCTAGTCAAGGATCCATTACCATTAGAGATACAAGTATTTCTTGAGAATTATAAAGACACGGTGAGTGATGGCACACCTGCAACCTTACCTCCTAGAAGAGTAATAAGTCATCAGATAGACTTTGTCCCTGGTGCATCTTTGCCTAATAAGGTAGCTTATAAGCTAACCCCTAATTAGAAATTAGAAGTGGCAAGGAAAGTACAAGAAATATTGGATCAAGGCTTGATAAAAAAGAGTATAAGACCATGTACAATCTCGGTTGTGTTGGCATCCAAGAAGGGAGGAAAATGGAGACTTTGCATAGATTCAAGGGATATAAATAGAATTACAATAAGGTATAGGTTCCCCACACATAGGATTGAGGATCTCATGGATTTCCTTGGAGTAGAAATGTACTTTACCAAGTTGGATTTGAAGAGTGATTACCACCAAATAACGGTGAAAGAAGGGGATGAATGGAAAATGGCATTCAGGACCACAGATGGGTTATATGAATGGATTATGATGTCATTTGGCCTCACAAATGCTCTGAGTACATTCATGAGGCTCATCAATGAAGTGCTCAAGGACTTCATAGGTAATTTTGTAGTTTTATATCTTGATGATATACTGATATTTAGCAAGACAAAGGAGGAGAATATCAAGCATGTAGAGGCTTTGTTGCAGATATTACATGAAGAGAAGCTAGCTATCAATCTTGAAAATGTGAGTTCTTCGAGAAATAACTAATATACTTGGGCTTTGTAGGGTCCAAAGGGTCTTTGAAGATGGATCAAGACAAAGTTTCAGCTAACCTAAAGTGGCCACCACCTAGCACAGCCACTAAGGTAAGAAGTTTCTATGGCTTATCCCAATTTTATAGGAAATTTATCAAGAACTTTAGTGTTATTTGTGCACCTTTATTAGAAACCATTAAGGGTGGGGTCAAAGATAATTTTAGATGGACCTTAGAAGCATGGAAAGCCTTTGAGATGTTGAAGAAACAAGTAGCCACTCAACCTATCCTACAATTCCCAAGTTTTGAGAAACTCTTTACTATTGAGTGTGATGCAAGTGGGATGGTAGTAGGGGGTGTATTGAGTCAAGAAGGTAGGCCTATAGCCTTCTTTAGTTACAAATTAAATGAATCTAAGAAGAAATAATCTTCTTATGACCTAGAACTATATGCTTTAGTTCAATCACTTAGAAAATGGAAGCATTATCTATCACCCAAAGAATTTGTTGTGTTTACTGACAACCAAGCCCTTATTTATGTCAAAACTTAGGAGAAGCTAAGCAATAGACATCTGAAATGGATGGAATATTTACAAGCATTCACATTTACAATTAAGCATAAGAAAGGGAAATTGAACAAGGTTGCAAATGCACTAAGCAAGAGATTGTTGACAGTCCAAGAGGTTTAGTTGAAGAGCACTGGAATTGATAGTTTCAGAGATCTCTACAAGGAAGATGAAGACTTTGGTGAAGCATACAAGGTGTGTGTTGATTTTCAAAATTATTTCCATAGCAAGTTTTCTAATTTTACTTTGCAAAACTGATTTTTATTTAAGGGCAATCAGTTTTGTGTGCCAAGAGGTTCCATGAGAGAGAATCTCATACAGGAGAAACACAATGGGTGTTTGAGTGGTCACTTTGGTATGAAAAAAACCTTGGATCTTGTGAAAAGTTTCTACCATTGGCCAAAGTTGGTAAGCGATATTACTAGGTATGTTGAGAAGTGTGTCATATGCATAAAATCCAAAGGAGGGATAAGAAATGCAGGTTTGTACCAACCTTTAATAGTCCCTAATAGGCCATGGGAGTGTGTGAGCATGGACTTCATAGTAGTTCTACCCAAAATAAAGAAAGGGTATGATAGCATTTATGTAGTGGTTGACAAATTTAGCAAAATGGGACATTTCATTCCCTGTAAGACTACTCATGATGCTATCCACATAGCTTATTTGTTCTTTAAGGAGATTGTGAGAATCCATGGTTTTCCCCTAAGTATTGTATCAAATAGGGATGTGAAATTTATGAGCCATTTTTGGAGAAATTTGTGGACTAGATAGGGTACTAATATATATTTTGGTTTAGCCTACCATCCTTAGACAAATGGCCAAACTAAGGTGGTCAATAGAGTGTTGGGTAAGTTATTGAGGTTCCCAACTAAGGAGTATGGTCATACATGAGATGTGGTTATTCCCCAAGCAAAGTATGCATACAATGATAGCAAGAACAGAACCATAGGGAGAATCCCATTTGAGATAGTTTATGGGATGCACCCAAGAGGTGTGTGTGAGCTTAGGGATCTTGGAGGAATGGAGTACAGGAGTGGTCATGCTGAGGACTTCACTCAAACCATGAATGATATCCAGGAACAAGTCAAGAAGACCATACAAGATAGTACACAAAAGTTGAAGGCCAAAGTTGATGAAAAGAGGAGAGACATTCAGTTTTAGGTAGGTGTGGTGGTTCATTTGAACAAATCTTAGTTATATAAGGGTTTCCCTACTAAAATTCAGATGAAGAGGGTGGGACCTTGCAAGATCGTAGCCAAATATGGGGCTAATGCATACAAAATAGACCTACCTTCAGATTTGAACATATCTCTAGTGTTCTATGTACAAGACTTAATCTAATTCAAAGGGAAGATATATGAGAAGGGTCAAAGAAGTCAAGGAGTTAGTGGTGATGTTGAGGCTATTGTATTACCTCCCAAGCAACAGTTAGAAGCTGACAGAGTTCTAGATTCAAGAGTCAAGAATAATACAAGGAACAAGGTGTACATGGAACACCTCATCAAATGGAAGAATTGGCCTGAATGAGAAGCCTCATGGATTGTAGAATAAGACTTCAAAAAGGTGGGCATATTTCATGACATGTTGTCCATAGGAGTGACATAACTTTCCTTTGTGGGGGAGTATGGTGCAGGAGCACCTAGGTAGGGCTATAATGTGACCTAGGGATTCTAAGATGTCTTTGGCTTGTATTATTCCTAGCCACACCACTACTGAAATAATAAGACTAGGTGGGTCCTAGGATGTTTAGAGTTAGATGAGGAGGTCTATTTAGGTTTTAAGTGCATTTATTTACACTAATGTCCAAAGTTGCTCTTTTGTTCCAATTTGCCAATGTTGGGGAAATTGTGAAAATGATCCATCCAGGGGTGAAATTGGACAATTAAGGGTTTAGAAGACCTATTTTATGTTTAATTATCCTAAATATTCAATTGGCTAAGTTCTTGAGGTGTTTGTTTATGTTTTATGCAAGAAGCACAAAAGTTGCAAAAGTTGTCAATGTTGTCATCACAACATTGACAACATTTCTTGCAATAATGTCTTTTGGGGAATTTGAGGGTCCTAACTATCTAAAACTATTAGTTTAGGACCATGGAAACCTATATAATACCTCCTCAACCTTGTGAATAGGTTGGTTTATTTTGATAAGTTATTGTATGTATTGTATTATCAAGGAAACAGTTACAGTTCTTGTTTTTCTGAGCATTTTGCATTTTCAAGGATTAGATATTGTGATGTAACTCTTGAATATGTTATAGTAGTGTGTTTTTATATTCTTTTTGGTGGTATATATGTATTTAGTGTTAATTTAGTTAGTTTTTAAATTCTTTTTGTTTTAAACCAGTCGCTGGTCTGAACCAGGCCACTTCTGAAAAATGGGGTCATAAGTCCTCTTCCCACCATGGAGTTTGCACAGAACTTTGGGATTAGGGAGATGACTCCATGTAAATATTGTACATTGAAGGAGGGGCCCTAGAAAGAAAGGGAGCTATTTTTGATGTGATGCCCTAGGAAAGCCAGAGATGCATGGCTAGGGATCACAGGAAGTTGTAGAGTTAATTGGATGGATTGAAAGCATTGATTTCTTCAATCAGGGATTGTGGAAGAGGTATTAAGGTGTGTGGAGGAGCCCCAACTTAGAGGATAATATTGGGTGAGGATTTTTTAATGGCAATAAATAATGTCTTTGTGCAGACAGTGTTAATGCTTTAAAACCCTAATTTTTAGGCATGATTATAGGAGCCACTATACGAACACCTTTGGGAAGTAATACCTATAAAATATTTAGGTTCTTGATAAAGGGTATTAGAATCCAATACTTTTTTTCCAACTTGTTAAGGATTTTTGCAAGATATTTGGAAAAAAATGCCTAGTTAGACCTAATGCTTGTAGCCCTATTTTGGGTGAATTTGACTTGGTTCTTGGCACTCATTTAGGGTTCCATGGTAAAGGGTGTTTGTAGACATTGTATTAGATCCAATTAACCATCTAGTAGACTACCTCTCCATATGGAAGAGTTCTTGATCAATTTGGATCAATTTGTGAAGATGGACAAGAAGAGCACTATCACTAGGTGTTGAGTAGTTTGAATTCCTTATTAGCTTACTCAAGCTGAATTGGAGTGGGATCTTGTGGAAAGTATCCTTGAAGGTAAGGGTTAGTGAAGAACCCTAGAGAAGAGGCCTATTGAAGACCCTAGTGGAGGTTAGGGTAGGAAAGAAAATCTTGTTGTTATATCACTAGGGGTTCGTCCCTTGTCTATTGGTAACTAAGCTGAGTAGGAGGTTGCAGCAACCTACATAAAATCAGAATATCAATCTTGTTGATGCAAATCTAAACTAGACTGACATAGAGATATCAGTACACTAAAAGGTACCTACTACACCAAATATGAGAGATATTTTTTGGCTACTAAAGAGTTGTATATTTACTTTTGGCATTATTGTCAAAGGGAGAGAGTTGATTGATGAAATACAAAGGGAGAAAAGAATCAATGTAATATCTATCCACTAAAGGGAGAAAAGAGAAAGGGATAAACATATCTAATCTATAGAGAGATTCAAGTGCTAAAAATTCAAAACTATAGGGAGAGTCTGCATGGTGAGTTTTTAATACTGAAATAGTTTATATATTGAAGCTAGGGAGAGCTACAGAATTGTTGCAGTTGTAGAACAGAAGTTTGGTATTTTTTGTATGGAATTTTATATTGCATATTTTATACTATGTTTCCATCAATTCCAAAGGGAGATATTGATGAACTACAACTGATTGTATGTTTGAAGTCATTTGTTGATAGTCAACTGAGTTGTAGATGTGATGATAAACATTATCAGTTAATATTTTATCATTGATGTCAACTTATTTGAGTATTATTATGATGGAACACATTTGTTATGGATTGAATATTTGGAACAAACAAAGTTTATGTGGTTGGTAACTAAAGAGTTTTGTATACACCGAGAGACAATGAAAACTGAGAAAAACATAGTGTATACTGAGCATAGTGATAACCAAGCAAGGGATTGCCGACACAACTATTGACCAAGAAATTTAATCAAACTGAGGCCAACTAGAATGGTGAGCTAGGAATTGATGATTTTGAGGTAAAAGATAAAAAAAATTATTTGATCAAATAGTTATGAAAATTCAATGAAGATCAGATGACAAAGATTGAAATGTGTTTTTAACACAACTGTCGAGGATGGATCAAGTGGGAAAATCAATGATGGAGATTAAGCAGCAAAATCTGAAGGATGTAAATTAAATGAGACATGATGTCTATATAAAATACAAGAGAATCATTAGGAATCACATGATTCTATGATGATCACATGTGAATTTTATGCATGACTGATCAAACTGGTTAAAGATAGAACTGAGCATTTTTGCAGATATCACCAAGAAAACAAAGGAAAGAGCATTACTGAGGAGTATGAAGTATGAGATGAATTGAAGTGAGCAAATTGATCAGAGGTATTATGTACTTAGCATAGATCTGAAAATCTGCAAAATAGAGTTGTATTTGAATCAGATCATTATTGTATCATTTTAACCATTGTTATAGATAAATCTCTTAACTAAGTAGGTTAGTAGAAGTCCTTATTATGACATTCTAATGAATGTTGAGTCTTTTCTTGTTGACCCCATAGTGAATGCATGGTCAAGAGAGAAATGTTATTTTTAAATCCTCAAACCAAGTCACATTTAACAGTGCTCATTGTAATCTTTAATAGGGTTGGCTCTTCACCAAGCCCACTTTAGAAGAGTGAAAATATTTTGGGTTACCCATCCCAAGTGGTTTTTCCCTTAGCAGAGTTTCCACCTTAAAAATCTGTGTCAATGTGCATGAATGTTTTGGATTGTTACTTTACTTTATTGACCTAGATCGATAAGAAAAATATTAATTTATTGATACTCAGTAAACACTATTGACTAAAGTTTGAGATTACAGAATACATTTCACCGAGTTGAATTATATGTTTAAATATTTTTTATATACATATGGAGGAATTTGGGACTGTAGGATAATTTGGGAGATTACTGATTCTAACTGATTCACCCCCCCCCNTTCCCCCCCCCCCCCCCCTCTCTCATTTATTATAACAAAATATTGTTAATATTAATAACTTATATTGTTTTCCTTAGATTGATAGGTGAATTTTTGTTACCACCATCGAATATTCTCCCTTGCTCATACCAAGAATTATGTGCCACTATGAAAGATATTGGAATGGATTATCAAGAAATATATGCTTGTCCCAATGAACATATTATTTATCATAAAGAACATGAATTTGCAACATAATTCTTTGTATTTCATACGAGTAGATATCGAACAAATCAAATAACAAAAAAGATGTCTTGCAAGGTTCTTCATTACATCCCCATTATTCCATGTTTGCAAATATTTTTCAGGTGTAGTAGTTTGGCACAATTTATAGATTACCATGCGTTCAATAGGAGTTGAGATGAAACTATTTGAATGCCTGTGGATGGTTTTTCATTTAAGGACATAGAGGCAAAGTGGCTGCACTTTATTAAAGAACATCAAAATCTCAAGCTTTCATTGGTAGAAAACGGTGTCTATCCATTTGGAGAGATGAGATCCATTTACTCTATTTAGCCTTTTTTTTCATTAACAATAATATTCCTCCATGGATGTCAATAAAGAGGGAGCAGATTATGTTGGAAAGGATTGTTCCAGATATTTTATCATTTAATAGTTATCTGCATGTAATTGTAAATCTTGTAGTAAAATGGTCACAATAATTATGTAATGTTGTTGTTCATTCAACTAGGTAAGTACCAAGTTAAAGATATGAATGTATATATTGAGCCTCTTATTAAAAAGTTGATAGATTTATGAAATGGTGTCACTATGTATGACATCTCTAGACCAATAGGACAAAGATAATTTCAATTCCATGTAATGCTTGTATGGACAATACACGGTGCCTCAGGGCTAACACATTTTTCTAGTATGTTATGGTTAATTCAAGTTGCACATGATAATTCTAATTATAAAAATTAACATATTTAATCTAAATGTATCATTATATTGTAGGTCTTGAAACAAAGGGAAAATTTCCATGTGCAGTTTATGGTCCAAAGATGAAATCTCGTCATCCAAAAAGTTTAGCAAAGAAGGTGTCTGATCAGTATAGGAACTTCCTCCATAGAAATCATAAGTATCAAACTACTGAAAAACATATTTTCCATGGGAAAGAAGAGACTACATCAAAGTCACAAAGAATGACAACTCGCTTATGGAATTTGGCATATAATAGAATTAATCGTCAAGGTACTACCGTTCCACCTAATGTTTATATTTGGAATTTATATATTTCTATTGTGTTTTGTTTTCTTATTATGTAATTGATGATAGTGAAGGTCGTCAAGGCAATACTACTGAGCACCTTTCAAAGGGACTAAAAAGTTATCTCAAACAATTTAGTAGGTTACCCCACTATGAGCAGCTATAATTTGTGCATTTTTTTTATACTATGCATATTGGAAAGAATGTAACGAAGACATTATGGAAAATATTGGATGGAAAGCGTGAAAAAGAAAAATTTGTCAAAATTTGTAGTGACATTCATGAATCTAATCATGAAATGAAAATTTTTATTGATTCAAATAGTAATGGAGACCGGATTGATATAAGTGCCCTTCCTTGGCTATTAACGGAGCAATAAAGTGATTCCATAAAAGAAGTGATATAAGATTTTCCATAGAATTTGTTGCAAACATAAGCAATCTCATATCAAAGAAAAGTGAATTTGGGCCTAGGTTGAAAATTTATAATTGGCATACCTTCATCAAGGTAAGTCATGTTCTTTTGTATTTACAATATATTCATAAACTACATGTACTTTTTATTATATTATGTGAAAAAAGAATGGCATAACTAGTTTATAATTATTGTAGTACGTGATACCCCTATCTCTCCTAGAGGAATTTGACAATAACATCAAACAAGTGATATATGATCTTTGAAAATACATGAGGTAAGCAGTGATGTGTTCAATTTGTTGTATATATTTATTATATTCGCATTCTATTTTTCTTGTTATGTAATAAATTGTAAAGTCTTGTATTTATATATTTTTGTGTCTTCAATGTCTTGTAGGTGGTTGTCATGTAAAGAAATCCATAAAGAAGATATAAAATATTGGAAGAGAAAAATTCATCATATAATGTTTTAAACGTAAAAGTGTCTACCTTCAAATTTTTTTAATGCACAAGAACACTACCTCATACACGGAGTTAAGGAAATTAAATTATGTGGACCTGTACACAATCGATCAATGTGGATGGTTGAGGCACTTGAATTTTTTGAAGGCTTTGGTTCAACAAAGAGCACATCCTGAGGGTTCTACAGTGGAGGGATATATGGTATACTATACTATGGTGTATATTACTAAATATCTTCCTAAGCTTGCAAAAAAGATCTATATAGATCGCATTTGGGATCTCAACGCCATTAGAAAATTTGAAGGGGAGTACTTGGTGGGAAAAGGTAGATTGAGGAAAGTGAGAGGTAATAAATTATAAGATGTTATTGTAGTGAATTAATTATTAATCTTAAAAATTAATTGGTTGTAAGTCATCTATTTATTTTTTGTACAACTACTCGAGACTGGAATGCAATACATTTGTATATTGCAAACAATCAAGATTGGGTGACGGTATGGATTGAACAATGTCCTCATTTTGGTCGCACATTAACATGGCAAGCTATATCTTCATTGGTTAAAGAATCTCATCGTAACGTAGATTCCAATGTTATGCAAAGGGAAATATATTTAGCCTATGGTTTAAGATATTTTCAGGTACGTATAAATTTGTTAATCACCTATACGGTTATCAAATCCCGATGCAATAGTTTTTACATGTTTGACATATTATGGCAGGTCAAACACCACAAGGCTATGTTTTACAATGGTCATAAATTTTGCATCAAAAAGCTAGATGACACAAAGAAAACTTGTGATTATGGGATAAGTGTAGTCTTTCAGGTGACTAATATTTCATCTAGAAACGAATTACATCCTTGAGAGCCTCAAAATTGATACTATGGAATTTTGGATGATATACTTGAGTGTGACTTTAATTCCTTCAGATTGGTTCTCTTCATTGTCAAATGGTACATTGCAGATGGTATAGGATATGACTTAATCAAAATGATCCTGATAGAACTGTTACTGAACATGACAATGGATTTCCAATGATTAATACAAGGTGGTTTGAGCCAGTTGGGGATGAGCCCTATGTTCTTACAAGCCAATGTGAAAAGGTATTTTACTCAAAGGTTCCACATAAACTGTGTTGCTCATTTTTTGTTAGACATGATCTAAGAGGAAGGCCGATAAAGTATAACGCGATGAAATAACAAGATTCTAAACAAGTAGAAGATGATGTAGATGATGATCACAATCGACAATTAGTCGATGATGTTCCTGACACAACTTTTTTTTTTTTTAAGAAGAAGAAGACGATGACGATGACGATGACGATGATGATGATGATGATGATGACAATTATGGTGATGGTGATGATGATGATGACAGTGACGGTGACGGTGACGGTGACGATGACGATGATGATGACGATGACGATGATGATGACGATGATGACGATGACGATGATGATGACGATGATGACGATGACGATGATGATGATGATGATGATGATGACAATGACAACAATGATGATGATGATGATGATGATGATGATGATGACGACGATGATAATTAAATGATGATGATGATGATGATGATGATGATGATGTGATGATGATGAAGACGATGACAATGATGGCGGTGGTGATGTCGACGACGACGATGATCATGGTGATGAGTTGGATGAAGAAGAAGATCAATGACATGAATGAAGTGTACAGTTATGCTATCAATGCTTAATCTATTTAATATTGATTTCTTGATAGAAATGTATAGTTATGTGATCAATGCATAATCTAATTTATTCATGATTTACCTTTTAATGTTTTTAATTTATATGGGATGCTTATGTTAGAAACACTGAGAGGGGGGTGAATCAGTGTTTATTATAATTCATCAACTTGAAACTTAAACCAAAAAGATAATTTATTAAGCATACCACATTAACTCATAACACAAAATATATTTATGGGGAAACCTTGATCAGAGGAAAACCCTAGTAGGAATTAGTACCCACAAATAATTGCACTAATCTTATGAACTTGTTAGAGTTCCTTTTCCCTGTTAGGAGCAGTCTTTACAGTGCAAGTACAATGACCCTATTAGGAGTCTTTACAAAACCCTGTTAAATGTGGATGGCTCACTACCTGAGCTCACTGCTCAATAAAGAAGAAGGCTACAACATCCTGATGAGAGATACACACTATATCTGTCAATTGAACTATTGTTATGACACTTCTTGTTTGATCAGTTCCTTTTATGCACTGAAACTCTAATCACTGATAGAGCTTTATCTCATGCTAATTATATTCTTCTTTCTCTACTATCTTTGTTTTTATATCTTTCTCTTTTTGTTACCATACCACCTCTAATACAAAATACATATTAAGTATATATACATACTCAATAGACGCGACCAAAAACAAGTACTTAGTTGGCCCAAAACAACATACATAATGCTTCCAAATGAATTGGTTTAAGTGTGTTTACATGAGTGATAATAAAATAATTACAAAAATATTACAATAGTTTCATAGCCAATGGAAAACAAATTAACATGCGCTAATAAAAAACAAGAGTCGAGTCCACGCTCTATTCTACCGAGCTACTATGGCACTTGGACTTGTTGTAACTTAACCATATTGATATATCTAAACCTGTGTGTGTAGACTTAGCATAATACTATAACCATAATCTGAAATCCAAAAATGCAAACCATGAATTGATCATACACACGTGTTCTGGTGCTTTGATCAGTGGATATATCTCTAACTGCACTGCCTTCTATACTTAGTCAATTTTTGGTCTTCAAGGTTTGTGAACTGACTGTCAAAAATCCCATATGACTTTGTTTCCATAATGACAACACAAAATTAGTCATATAATCTCTGTAGTGTCAACTTTCCAACAATCTCCCCCTTTGTCATTAATTGCAACAAAGGAATGTGGCTAAGTTACTGAACTTTGACTTAACACAAAACTGTTATATCTTTTCAAACTATACATCATAGTTTTATCTATATAAACCAATCTCCCTTATATACATCGATCTCCTTTATATAATATACTCCCCCTTTGACATTAATGACAAATGTGTCAAAAATTGAAAGTCTCTAAGTACTTACCTAGAGTTCACAACTGGATATGCAATCTACAGATTCTTGATTTCTTGTTGCCAAAATGCCTTGAGTGCATCAACAGTCTAAAGATGGGCACATAATGCATATGTGAGCTTCTCCATCTTTACCAGATCCATGTATGGGCCTTGATCATATTTGACAATAGTTTCATCAATCTGTTTGATGTTTTCATTTAGTACAGCCACTAATACATTTGGTACCAAATTGCAACGGCAGTGCCGTTGCAGTTTTTCCGTCACAACCTTGTCGTCATCGCAATTGAGACGGTCTATCGTCACAATTGCGACAATGACAAGGTTGTGACAGAAAAATTGCAATGGCACTGTCGTTTCAATTTGGTACAAAATGTATTAGTGAGCTAAGGAGGGCGCAAGTGTATTTCTCAGTTGTGTTTGTCTGGTCCTTATCTTGTTGATCTCTATCTTGGCTTTCTCAATTTTATCTATCTCCCCTTGATAGATTTTTTTACATATATTTATGCCTTGAGAAGAGGTTTCAACTGATTTCCTTATATTTTCAACCAAGATATCTTCTTCCTCAATCTTCTTGATGTGTTCAGAAATGAATTTGCCTCTATCCATATAGTTAGCTATCACATTTTTTCATTTTGTTGCTAACTCTTTCAGAATTTCTTAACTAATCTTCAATGAGTTGAGATCTAATGAGAATTTCTTTATTAGTTCATCCAACCTTTCCTTTTTTTACTTGTCTTCTGCAATTTTAGTAGCTGAGTCTTCTAGACTTGTGAATTTTTCTTTGAAGCTTGTCAAGATGCTATCAACATCATCAACTGACTGAATATTTGCCAATTTCTTCTCTGTTGGCACTAGGTTGTTCAATGTGTTTACTAACTCAAGAAAGAGAGGATTTATCATAAATTTTTTCTATTTTTCTTTCTCCATGGCTAATACACTTATTTTGATCAAGTCTTCTTCTCCCCATGCATCTAGGTTTGTTGAGTCAGGGGTCAAACTTGACAATAATGATATTGATGGTTTGATAGATGGAGTGAATATAGCATGTTTACTTACATCCATACATTCCTTTTTCACTGGGATCTCCATAGAGGGTGGTTTATTAGATTTATTACCTTCCTAATTATTCAAACTTGTTGAGTCTTTAGTAAGAACTTCATCTTGTTGCAAGGAGGTATTATCAGTGCATAACTTCTCAGCTTCTTCAGTGCTAAAAAATGCTTTTTCAAATTTGCTCAAGTCATTATCTGAAGCTGTCATTTTTATCTTAACATCATTAATCATAATGGTTTATTCTAAATATTTGACTGTATCAGAGGGTGATGGAACTTTGGGAAAAGAATCATGTGGACCTGTCATAGGCATATTAAGAATCTCTTGTTCTTTTTCTTGTTTGAAAGGAACTGGAGTCACTTTAGTTGTAGGTGCCATTGGTGGATACATATGTCTATCCAAAAACACTTGCTCAAATTCTTTTTTAGTCTCCTTTCCAACCAACTCATGGTCTTTATTCATAATATGAAGAGTTCTTGTCTTGGTTCTTAGATGAGGTTTTACCAGACCTAACATTATAGCCTTCTCATCATGTGAGAAAACATGGAGATTGTCTAGTGTTTCTTCTCTAATCCTCATAGCTTCTTCTATTGCTTATCTTTTTAATAAGTCAATTATGTTCCATAATCTATCTCGAATGACTGTCTTAAGTTCCAAAATTGACTTTTTAAACTTGATCATATGTGAGATAATCATAGAATGTATTTCTAATTTATCTATCTCTTGATACTTGTCATAGACATTTGCAATTGAATCTATTCATCCTTCATTAATGATTCTGATCCTTAAGATTTCAAGGCTAGGTTTGAATCCTACCTCTGGAGGGGCTAGAGTATTCTTTACTTTGCTTCATGTTGTCCTTGAGGATGGGTGGCAGGTGGGAACTTTCTTCCTTCTTCTAGTCATCTTGCTTGGCATAGAAGGTGGAGAGGTTTCTAGGCTAATAGTAGTAGAGGGCGCAGATGTGCTCTCATCAGACTTCTTTTTCTTTTTGTGGATATCATCAAATTTTTCTATTTTGACTTATGCAGGTGTTTGCTTAAGTTCTCTTGCAATTTTAGATTCCCTAGCTTTATCTAGGTCTTCTTGGGTGACACCATGAACTTTCAGAATGTTAGAGTTAATCCATGATGCTTTCCTCTAATTATCTGCACTGTATAGGACATAATCAACTTGATTTTTATTTTCTCTATATGTGCCCCATCTAGGCTCATTTGGATCTTTAGGCACAGACAGAAGGACTTGTGCATATCCTTCCAAAACATGTTCTTCTACTTCATAACCAAGTGGTTGAATCCATTTGGTTCTTGGCTCAACTGCTTCCATGCATGTATAGTCTATTTCCACCATGAAGAATATGGTGTCCTTGTATTTTCAACTATCTTCTCTGGTATTCTAAACCTCTTCTACATCTTAATTCTGAATGTCTTGGTCTCCATATCCATTGACTCCTTTATACTTCTTTTTGATGTAACTTTCATTAATATTTGAGACAAGGTAGGTTTTCTCCTGTCTAGGTAAAGATTAGAGACCTTACCAACAATATGGAAGTATAAGTATATAATCAACAAGCCAAATCTGAATATTTTTCTTTGTTTATTCTTGATAGCTTTAATATTCTCAATTAGTTGTGCGCGCAATATTTCTCAAATGTTATATTGAGTGTTATCTCTAGCCATCCTTATTGCTGCCAGAATTGTAGCTGCGGATATACTATTAAGTCTGCTTCCATGCTGAAATTTATAACCAAGTATCATGGTGATGAGTTTGATATCTTTCTCCATAATAGGATCAACATTCATTCCATGTCTATCACTTCTAGATAAGCATGCCTTCTTAACCTATTTCTTGACATCCTTTCCAATGGGAAGAACAGGTCTGACCTTAGAGAGTCTAGTCATCTCATGAATGAGATCAGCAATAATACAGATAGGAACTTCACCAATCCAAAATAGATCATCATGAATCCTACTAAGTAGAATTTTAACCCATTCTAGTTCATAGAACTCTTGCGCATTTGCAAATTCAAAGATAGGGTTATCAGTGAGATGTGAGAATTCATCCTTGAATGAGTAATCTAGGTTCATCATAGATGTCATGAGAATCATTATGTTTTTATCACCAATAGACTCCTTCTTACAGTAAATGTAAGTGTGTATGTCCTCAACATGCATGACTCCTAACGGAGTCTTGGAAAATGCTCCCTCGACATCATTTAAAACTGACTTGAAAGGATGCTTCTTAAACACATATCTCTTTTTCTTAGAGATGTCAAACACTATAGGAGTAGCCATTACTTACTTGTAACTTGCTTAAATAAGGTTTCACAGAGATTCTGAAATGACGTGTCCGCACTAGGTTTCTATTACAACTTCAATCCACTTCGCTAACCAACCAATGGTAATTATTCAATACTAAGACTCTTGAATCTCTTGTGCTCTCCAACTGCTTCGATCTCAAATGTAAAAGTGAAGATATAATATCTTTTACCAACTTATAAATGAGTTATTGTATTTAATTCTTGTTGTCGTAACACAGTTTCCACTGAGAATTCCAATTCTAGTTTCTTCTCTTCTTAGAACCTTGCACTCTTGCATACTGTAACAAAATGTTACCAAAAGCATAAAACTAAAGGCGCATACTCAAAGATGAGTATACCTATTACACAGGGGTTTAGCTCTTGTCTAGCTCCCCCAATGACCATGAAGGTCATCTAACCAAAAGTAGAAGTTGCATCCACTATGGATGCATCTACCACTTTGTCAACACCATCATCTTTCTTTACTTCAACCCATACTTTTCCTGAATCTTCTGTGGTTTTCACAAACTTGACCTCTCTAGATTATTCAAATAGAGATCCTTGAGACTTATTAGGTCTTTCTTGTCTTTGTGTTCTAGTTTTGCAAAACCTTGAGATGTGTCCAGCTTTGTTACAAGAATGACAGATTACTGGAGGCTTGTTGACATGATTAACCATGTTTCACTATTTAGCTATGTATCCCTTGTAGTTTCATATCTGACATATAATGTTTTGATAATTTTGTTGTGATTGATTTCTCTGATTATATTGAGTCTGACTTATTTGATTTTGTTGTGTCTGATTTCTTAGATTTGATCTATATTGTATGGCTCTGTGACCAAATTTGTTGCATGAATAACAATAAACATTGAAAGGTCTTACCTCTTTACACTCTCTTTCCATATGAACTTGTTTTTTATAGGCATAACAAGTGAAGTTAACTGGTTTTCATTCATCTTTAGGTGGTTCTTCTTTAGCCTCTACAATATTCTCAATTGCCTTTGCTTCTGTGGTTTCTTTTTGTACTTTCTTTCTTTCTTGCATTGTATTGATTTGAATTTGTGCTTCATTGTATCCAACACCAGTGGTATCACCTCTTAACTTTTGTGCATAAAGCTATGATTGTAATAGAATAGAACTTGTGTATAATTTTTCAATATGATTCTTGGCTTCTTCCAACTCATATTCTATCTTTTTCTTGATGTTTTCCAACTCCAAGATCTTCATATTTTCTTGCATAATTTCTTCATGTAATTGTTTATTTTGTTTGGTATTTTCTTCAATAACTGTTAGGCTATCTATTAGTTGTTCATTCAAATCTTCAATCTTATCCTTCCCATACATGTTCTCTTCATTTATCTTTTTGACCATTTTTCCCAAATCATTCGTAGAGCAATCTTTCAAATCTTTTCTTAATTTTTTTATGAGCATTTGCAAGCCATCAACTTTCAATTTCAGTTCTTCATTTTATTTTTCAGATCTATCAAGATCTTCAAGAGCTGCTTCAAGATTATTTTTTAGATGTTTCACTTCTGATGAGTCCATGATCTCCTCAAGTGGTTAAACTTATCTCAAAGGACCAGAGCTCTGATACCAATTGTTAGAAACACTGAGGGGGGGTGAATCAGTGTTTAGTATAATTCAACAACTTGAAACTTAAACCAAAAAGATAATTGATTAAGCATAACACATTAATAAATAACACAAAATATTTTTATGGGGAAACCTTGATCAGAGGAAAACCCCAGTGGGAATTAGTACCCACAAATAATTGCACTAATCTTATGAACTTGTTAGAGTTCCTTTTCCCTGTTAGGAGCAGTATTTACAATGCAAGTACAATGATCCTATTAGGAGTCTTTACAAAACCCTATTAAAGGTGGATGGCTCACTACCCAAGCTCACTGCTCAATAAATAAGAAGGATACAACCTCCTAATGAGAGATACACACTATATTTGTCAATTGAACTGTTGTTATGACACTACTTGTCTGATCAGTTCCTTTTGTGCACTAAAATTCTAATCACTGATAGAGATTTATCTCATGCTGATTATATTCTTCTTTCTCTTGTATCTTGCTTTCTATATCTTTCTCTTTTCTTTACCATACCACCTCTAATACAAAATAGATGTTAAGTATATATACATAATCAATAGACGCGGCCAAAAACTAGGACTTTGTCAGCCCAAAACAACATACACAACACTTTCAAATGAATTGTCTTAAGCATGTTTACATGAGTGCTAATAAAATAATTACAAACATATTACAATAGGTTCATATCCAATGGAAAACAAATTAACATGTGCTAATAAAAAATAGCAGTCGGCTCCATTCTCTGTTCTGTCGAGTTGTTAGGGCACTTGGAATTGCTATAACTTCACCATACTGATATATTTGAACCTGTGAGTGTAGACTTAGCATAATACTATAACCATAAGCTTATATCCAAAGAGGCAGACCATGACTCAATCATACACACATGCATTGGTGCTCTGATTAGCGGATATATCTCTAACTACACTGCCTTCTATACTTAGTCAATTTTTGGTCTTCAAGGTTTGTGAACTGACTGTCAAGACTCCTATATGACTTTGTTTCCATAATGAAAACACAAAATTAGTCATATAATCTCTGTAGTTTCAAATTTCCAACAACTTATGGTTTTTGATGTACTTATTATGTAATCATTGTATTGTGTCTTTTATTTACCTTGAAAGTGGTTGTTTACATTTTTGTTCTGATAATGTCCTTATGCTCTGTTCTAACTGCATTGTTACTACCTTTATTGTTTATAATGGAACCCCCTTTTGTGAAAATCCTATGAAGTTCCACATAGACACGACATGTTCCTTATAAGACTTTTAATCTCACAATAGCTAAGAAACATAAATGTAGGCATCATGGTCATAATTCTTTGGAGACACAATATAATTGAGTGGTATTATACCCAGATGATGCAATGAAACCACTACTCCCCTAGTTCAAAGTTGACACTTTTTAATAGAAAAACCATCCGTATATATGGTTTTTGGACCCTACAGTGTCAACTTTGAACTGGAGTAGTGGTTGTGTTCCATCATCTAGGTATACCACTCAATTATGTTGTGTCTGCAAATAATTGTGACCATAATGCCTACATTTATGTTTCTCAGCTATTGTGTCCCATGACCCCTTTATGACCCCTTATGGCCCTTTACAACCCCTAATAATACATCTTAGAGGTCTTAATGTGTCATAAGGGGTCATAAGATTCTCCTAGGAGGGGCTAGATGAGCTTCCACTTTCACGTGGTTGGCCCTATTAAGTAGAGAATGTTAAACTATTCTCGAAACAAAGAGAAGCTCAATACCTACTCCTTGAGAATCCACATAAACATGTATGCAATATAGTATCTATTACAAAAAAATATGTTCTCACATATATATATAATAGCCATGAATATAGAATATGTTATAAAAGGAAGGATATTCCCACATACATGCCAAAGCATATCATAATCCAATGTGCAAATGTAAAGTATAACATATACCAATGTAAAGTAACCTCCCATAATATGTTTAGGCAACATAAAGTTTGCTCCCATATGTACTCACACTTATATAAAATCAATGTAAAAATAGTTGATCAGTCATGATAATGTATGTTACCACACATAAATAATAGTATGCAACTATAACATGATTTAATGCTGCAACATAATGTACAGTATGTTCCTCATACATAATAAATAAAATATTCGTTATGTCAATCAGCTAAATAGATAATCAGCTATGCTAATCAGATATGCCAATTGGTTGTGCCAATCAGTTGTGTATGTTCTTACACATACATAACATGTATACCAAAAATATTTCAAGGTAAAGTATGCCAATTAACCAACTATGTCAAATAGCCAAGCTAATAAAAATCTATGAGCCTACTCATATAACCAGAATGCAAAATATAAGGAAGGAGTTATATAACACAAAACTAAGTGAGCCCATGATTTAACTCCCTCTTATGTATGTGCATGCCATGCGCTTGTTGGAAAGCTACAATGTAAACAATTATTGTTTTGTCATTGATGTCAAACCTTAACTGGTGACACTATTGCTATATGTTTGAGTACCATATCAATTGATTGTTGAAGAAGATTTGAAGGAAAGGATAACAAGAAGACCGGGTGAAATGGTTGAGTTATGAGAAATTAAAAGGGTACTTGATTAGTTGGCACATTGGAAAATTAATGTGTTGTTTATCTATAACACTAAATCAAGATGTCATTTTACTGGGAATAGTATATGCCAAGTGAAGTTTGTGTCGACCGAGCACCAATGTATGCCGAGCATAATTTCTAAGTGTCGACCGAGCGCTAGTAAATTTCCAAGGAAAACAGTGATGACCGAGTGGAAGAACACAGTGTTGGCTGAGCAGCTATATTTTGGTAATTGTTGAGATTTGAGATCTATGGCCGACATAATTGAATTTATTGGGATATGTAAAGTTAATTAAGGATAAGCACAATTGGTCCACACTATTTAAATACATGAGTAACCATAATTAATGCATGGATCCAAGATTTAATTAGTGATTACTTTGGAGAATTAAATTAAATGTAAATGATCAAAAGATCTGTTGGATCTGACCTAACCTAAGATCTAAGATCTTGATTAAGAGGCAAAGATTTATTTTACCTAGATGAAGAGGTATAAGATAACCTCAAGGGGCTATTCAAGAAGTGATGTATGTGAAAAGTGTATGCAAGATAATTACATGGTTAATTGGCTGATTGGTATGATCTAGCAAAGAAGGCTGAATAGAAAAGAAGAGAGTTGCAAAATTGATTGCTTGACAGATTTCCAAGAAGATGTGAAGATTGAAATGAGAATGAAGGCCACTCAGTGAATTAGCATAAGAGTTGAATTGGATCTGGATTTGCAAAGTAATTTGTATGTATCAGATCACACCTATTGATTAATTTCTAACCATTGTATCAGTCAAAATCCTTTAACTAGGTTGACCTAATAATCATTGTATAAATCCTTTGACCAAGGTGACATTCAGGTGGAATGTTCTAATACCTCTAACAAGGCCACTCTTGATAGGGTGATTAAATCCTTAAACTAGGTCACATTTAGTAATGTGTTTTATAACCTTTAACAGGATTGGCTCCTAGCAGAGCTCAATTCAAAATAGTAAAAACTTGGTACAATGTTACTGGTGGTTTTTCCCAATTTGGGTTTCCATGTTAAATACTGATGTCAACTTGTGTGAATGTTTATGTTGTGTTTTACTATTAAGTTTCTACAAGCTGATTACATTTGAACAATAAATTGCATATTTATGTTGTTGACTTATGTTGTTACTGTCGAGTAGATCTAAGTTGTTTAAAGTGTTATAAAGTTTCAATTGATACATCTAGAGCTAAGGATAACTGATTCACCCCCCCCCTCTCAATTATTCTAAATTCTTTCTAACAATTTGTATCAGAGCTTTGGTCTGTTGAAAACAATTTGAAGGTACTTGGAGCAAAAGATCAAGATGTATAAAAATGAGGTATCAAAGTTGAACAAGGATAACTTCCCTGCATGGTAGAGTTTTATGAAATTGCATCTCGCTGGTATTGGTGATGCTACTAAGCACTATATTGAACATGATTATTTATTCCCAACAACACCTCTCACCACTGAATAGTTAAGAGATAAGAAGGAACACAATCAAGCAATGTTGGAGATCGCATCATCCCTGAGCTATCCTGAATTTGAAGACATAAAGAATTGTACAAATACAAAGCAGATGTGGTACACCCTAGAAACCATCTATGGATGAGATAAAAATGTGCTGAGAGCCAAATATGAAATTTTAAGAGGTAAGTTTGATGAAATGAAAATGCAAGAAGGAGAAAATATAGTTCAATATTGTGGTAGGATAAAATAAGTTATGAATGCTATTAGAGGAGCTAATAGAATGATTGATGATAACACCATTATGAGAAAGGTACCGAGGACTCTTCTTCCTATATACATTATTAGAGTCTATGAAATTCAAGAATTAAGATGTACTCCTAATAACAATTGGACTTTAGAAGGTCTGGTAGGCAGACTTACTGCATTTGAGATGTCAAATTTTGATAACTACACTCCACACTCTATTGATTCTACATTCAGATCTCAGTTGGTCCTTAACAGATCAAAGAAAGGAAAGAAATGTGTAAAGAGTGACAGCGACACTACAGATGATGATCTAGAAGAACTTGAGGCACTTATGGAAAGAATAATATCTAGAGGAAAAGGAAAATTGAAAGGTAAACTTCCTATCATTTGTTTTTATGTAACAAAGTTGGTCATAATGTTGCTAGATGTCCTGATAAGAATGAAAAGGATGAAAGAAGAGATAGAAAGTACAAAGATAGAAAGGATGAAAAAGACTTTAGAAAGTATAAGGATTACAAAGACAAAGGTAAGAAATCTTGCTATATAGCTGAAGAAGCCTCTGACAGTGGATCTGATAATTCTGATGAAAATGATATAGAAGTTGTGTATGTTGCTATGAAAGATGATTCTGATGATGATGAGAAAACCACATTAATTTCTTATATGAGTAAAGGTGACCATTGGATTATTGACAGTGGTTGTTCACATCACATGACTGGTGATAAGGATAAATTTGAAACCTTGGATCAGTGCAATGGTGGTTATGTTACATTTGGTAATGATGCACCATGTCTTGTTAAAGGGAAAGGATCAATTAAATTGACTGACAAGATCAGATGTGACAATGTATATTGGGTTAATAATCTTAACTATAATATATTGAGTGTTGCATAGCTGAATACTTCTGGTTACAGAGTTGAATTTCATCACAAGAAGGAAAAGATCTATGATGCCACTAGAGAACTAGTTGGAAGTGGAGAGTAAACAAAAGGTAACTTGTTCTATCTGGACTTAGCTTATGAGACATGCTTGTTTGCACAATATAATGATGTTTGGTTATGGCATAAAAGGTTGTGTCATGTAAAATTTGATAACTTGGTAAGCATAAGAAAATTGAAAAAGGTTATAGGGCTGACTAAGTTAAAGAAACCTGAAAATGCAATGTGTAAGCAATGTCAATTGGGAAAAATGACTAAATCTAGTTTCAAAAGAAAGACTCATACTTCTAAGGAAATTCTAGAATTGGTTCATACTGACCTTTGTGTTCCCATTGGTGATAAAAGTTACTGTGGAGATATATATTTTATTCTATTTGTTGATGATTACTCTAGAATGATGATTGTTATGTTTCTTAAAGAAAAATATGATGCATTCTAGTTATTTAGGTGGTACTTGGAAAAAGTTGAAAAGGAGACAGGCAAAAGTCAGAAATGTTTGATATCTGACTGAGGAGGTGGGTTTATTTCTAATGAGTTTAACATGTTTTGCAATGACTGAGGTATAAAAAGATAGATGTCCGCACCTAGGACACCACCATAGAATGGTATTGCTGAAAGAAGAAATAGATCTATCATGCACTGTGCCAAAACACTAATTATGGAGAAAAATGTTGCACAAAAATATTGGAGAGAAGCTATAAGTATAGCAATCTATACCCTGAACAAAGTACAAGTCAAGAAAGGTACTAATGCTACACCTTGTGAGCTATGGTATGGATATGCACCTAATGTAAGATATTTCAAAGTTTTTGGAAGCAAATGTTTCATACTGAAGGATAAAAGAAATGGAAAACTTGATGCTAAAGGTGAGGAAGGCTTATTTCTTGGATATTCAACTAAAATTAAATCATATAAGTGTTTGAATTCAAACACTAACAAAATTGTGGAAAGTGTAAATGTTAGAATTGATGAATATGTAGAAAGAAATGAAGCAGAAAGCACACAGGAACCTGAAAGTTACAAATAATTTGTCTATCTAGATGAGGAAGATTCTAATGTATTACCTAAACTTGAGAATGAGGTTGTCGAGCAATAGCTAGCACTTGCCAAGTCACAGAATGAGGTTTCCGAACAATAGGAGGTAATTGTCGAGCTTTCTGATGAAGATGTCGAGACATAGAATCAACTTGAATTGAATGTGAATAATGAATCTAAATCAAAGAAAGAACCTACTCTAGAAAACTATGTGAGAAGGCACCACAAACCTAATCAAATCATAGAATCAAAGGATTCTAAAGTTATAACAAGAAGTAAGTTGAGAGATGGTACATGCTTGTTATGTGATTTTGAGCATAAAATAGTAAAATATGCTTGATAAAATGAAGACTGGATACAAGCCATGAATGAAGAAATTGAATAGATTGAAAAGAATAATACTTAGACACTTGTACCTATGCCAATTGACAAAAATGTAATTGGTACTAAGTGGGTATTCAAAAATAAGCTGAATGAACATGGAGAAGTGACAAGGAATAAAGCTAGACTGGTATGCAAGGGTTATGCACAAGAGGAAGAAATTGATTATGGAGAAACATTTGCCCCAATTGTAATATTGGAAGGAGTCAGAACCTTACTTTCATATGCAGGCTACAAAGATTTTAAAGTTTATCAGATGGACATGAAGTTAGCATTTCTAAATGGAATATTAGAAGAAGAAGTGTACATTGAACAAACTGATGGATTTGTTGAACCAAGCAAGAGGAACATGGTTTTCAAACTACACAAGGCACTATATGGACTGAAGCAAGCACCAAGAGCATGGTATGAGAGATTTCACAATCATTTGATAAAGATTGGATTTGCAAGAACCAATGACAACAACAATCTATATTTGAAGACAGAACAAAATAAAGGTACTTTATTAGCTGAAATTTGTATTGATGACATTATATTTGGTGGACAAGATGTGTTATGCAAAACATTTGCAAAAGAGATGCAAACTGAATTTGAGATGTCTATGTTTGGTGAGATCAAATTCTTTGTTGGCCTACAAATATATCAAACAAAAATTGGTATCTATATTACTCAATCAAAATATGTCAAGGAGATAATAAAAAAAATTTGAATGGAAGAATCAAAGCTAGTGAGTACACCCATGGCTACTGGACAAAAGTTAACAAAAAATGATGATAAAAAAGAAGTGAATCAAACCCTTTACAGGTGAATGATTGGAAAGCTGCAATATGTTGTGCATAGTAGACCTGATATTGCTCTGGCTGTTGGAATTGTTGCAAGATTTTCTACCAATCCCAAGGAAACTCATATGATGGCAGTAAAAAGAATTTTGAGATATTTGAAAGGAACATATGAATATGGTATGTATTACAAAAAGAATGATAAGTTTGAGCTTAGAGTTTACACTGACTCTGATTGCGCTGGAAATGTGCATGATAGGAATAGCACCATAGGTGGCGTATTTATTTTGGGAAAGAGATTAGTTTCATGGACAAGAAAGAAATAGAATTGCACCTCACAATCTACATTTGAAGCTAAGTATGTACCAGCAGCAATTAACTGCTCTAATATTGTGTGGTTGAAGATACTACTGAAAGGTATGAAAGAAGAGATCATAGAACCAGTTGTTATATATTTTGATAACACTAGTGTCATCAATATTTCTAAGAACCCTGTGATGCACTCTACGACAAATCATATAGCTATCAAGTATCATTACTTGAGGGAGCTAGTTCAAAGCAAGGAAGCGAGACTAGAATATGTGCATACTAAGGAATAGTTAGCAAAAATATTTACAAAAGCACTACCCAAGGATGCTCATGAGTATTTGCAAGGTAAATTAGGGTGATTCCCCTAACTGGGGCTAATTAGTTCAGAATGGAACTATTGCATCAAATTTTATATTCATAATATTTGACACATTGATACACAGGCAGTCACACTTTAGGATGTTGCCCAAAGTTGTGAAAGAAAGACAAGGATAGAAAAGAGGATCATTCATAAGAAAGATGATAGGAGTGGCATGATACTGAGTTAGAACAGAAGAATCTCCATGATGAAGATGTCAACGTCTTTGGAATTGTTTTCAAAGAGGGAGAGTTTACTATACTTAGAGAAAAGGGAGAGTTTACTGAAAGAGAGAGTCTACAGATGAACAGAAATAGACACAGAGGGAGAAATGTTTTACAAGATGAGAATCAGAATGAAGCTAAAGACATTAATGAAGATTTTTTCATATCAAGGAACACAGGAAGACTTTTGGATTGTATGGTAACTATGTTTGTAAAATTATTGTTTTAGTGTTTAGTGTTGCCATCAAGTCCAAAGAGGGAGATTGTTGGAAAGCTACAATGTAAACAATTGTTGTTTTGTCATTGATGTCAAACCTAACTAGTGATACTATTTCTATATGTTTGAGTACCATATCTATTGATTATTGAAGAAGATTTAAAGGCAAGGATAACAAGAAGATCAAGTGAAATGGTTGAGTTATGAGAAATTATAAGGGTACTTGATCAGTTGGCACATTGGCAAAGTAATGTGTTGTTTATCTATAACACTAAGTCAAGATGTTAGTTTATTGGGAATAATATATGTTGAGTGAATTTTGTGTCGACTGAGCACCAGTCTATGCTGAGCATAATTTCTAAGTGTTGACCGAGCACCAGTAAATTGCCAAGGAAAATAGTGATGATTGGGTGGAAGAACACAGTGTTGGGCGAGCAGCAGTATTTTGGTAATTGTTGAGATTTGAGATCTTTGGATGACATAATTGAATTTATTGGGATATATAAAGTTAATTAAGGATAAGAATGATTGGTCCACACTATTTAAATACATGGGTAACCGTAATTAACACATGGATCCAAGATTTAATTAGTGATTACTTTGGAGAATTAAATTAAATATAAATGATGGAAAGATCCATTAGATCTGACCTAACCTAAGATCTATGATCTTGTTTAAGCGGAAAATATTTATTTTACCTAGATGAAGAGGTATAAGATAACCTCAAGGGGCTATTCAAGAAGTGATGTATGTGAAAAGTGTATGCAAGATAATTGCATGGTTAATTGACTGATTGGCATGATCTAGCAAAGAAGGCTAAACAGAAAAGCATAGAGTTGCGAAAGTGATTGCTTGATAGATTTCCAAGAAGATGTGAAGATTGAAATGAGAATGGAGACCACTCAGTGAATTAGCATAAGAGCTTAATTAGATCTAGATTTGAAAATTAAGTTGTATGTATCAGATCACACCTGTTGATTACTTTCTAACCATTGTATCAGTCAAAATATTTTAACAAGGTTGACCTAACAATCATTGTATAAATCCTTTGAGCAAGGTGACATTCAGGTGGAATGTTCTAAGACCTCTAACAAGGCCACTCTTGAAATGGTGATTAAATCCTTAAACCAGGTCACATTTAGCAATGTGTTTTGTAACCTTTAACAGGGTTGGCTCCTAGCAGAGCTTACTTCAGAAGAGTGAAAACTTGGTAGCATTTTACTGGTGGTCTTTCCCAATTTGGGTTTCCATGTTAAATACTAGTGTCAACTTATGTAAATGTTTATGTTGTGTTTTACTATTAAGTTTCTACAAGTTGATTACATTTGAACAGTAAACTACATATTTATGTTGTTGACTTATGTTGTTATTGTCAAGGAGATCTAAGTTGTTTAAAGTGCTATTAACTTTCAATTGGTACATCTAGACCTGAGGATAACTGATTCACCACCCCCCCCCTCTCATTTATTCTAAATTCATTCTAACAGCACTAAGGTGGGTTTTTGTAATCCACATATTCAGTATGCGGTCCCCTCTATAGAACCATATAGGGATAAGTTGTTAGTATACCCATAATTCATTTTATCCATAAGTATTTTAAGTCACACCAGGTTATGCTCACTAGGGCATGTGTCGCTAATGATAATCTACTCCCTATGGATTAAAATAGTGAAAGGTTTATATTTTTCTTATCTTCTCCATTTGAAGCATAGGTTTTTCTACCTTTTAATGTCCACAAGGTAGCTCTAACTTTTAGACCAAGTCTAAGAAAAACATGTAAAAAAACTTATGAAAGAAAACTTCAACTATTCCATAGCTTGTCATGGTTGTTTATTAATAAAGTTTCTTATATTTTCATTCTTCCTAATTATTTATTAATCATATGTTTTGTGCAGAAGGATGCTATACTTTAAACAACTTATGGATCCCCAAATTATGTTGCACGTGAGGTATAAAAATAGGACTTTTTGAATAGAAACTTTTATGGTATATTCTAATGTAGACATCTTCCCTTGATCTGACCTCACACTTATGCAAATGTGGATAATTCTCCATAATCATTATGATGGACCAATTGCAGATATATGGTCTTGTGGGGTCATTCTTTTTGAAATACTAACATGATTCTCTCCTTTTGACAATGCCAATATAATAAAACTATATTCTAAGGTAGTATTATGATTCAGGTTCAATGTTTATACATGATCAATCAAAAACCTTTTGTAGCTAATGGGAAAACATTTTGAATAATTTTACCAATTTGTACAGTTCAACACCCTTGAAATATTTGTTTCTGATATTATGATTTTCATGGTGCATAGATTTGCAATGCACATTATTATTTTCCTTCATGGTTCTCTTTTGGATCCAGGAGACTAATTGCCAAGATATTGGATCCTAGAACAAAGAGTGTATGTTGTAAAATTCTCCCTAGATTTTGTTTTATAACATTTTAATTCCAACTCATTTTTTAATTTATTTTTTAGTTTTATGAACTGATAAAATGTTGTTCTAGGTTGCAGAGGATATCAATAGAAAATATTTATGAAGATCCATGGTTTAAGAAAGACTATAACTATCTTGTGAAACTTCAGGATGATGAGGACATTAGTTTGGATGATACACATCCTGACTCTGGAAACATAGAAGTAAGAATCTTCTTATTGTGTCTGTTTCTTTTTACCATCTAAAATCTCTAATACCTATACAGATTAATTCTATCATTCTATCATTCCACAAACCAAAAGGCATCACTCTCCACTCATAGAGTCCTTCATTAGTTTTAAAGGTTGTCTTCCACTCATCTCCAACCCTTATTCTGATTTGGTGGTACCCACTCTTCAGTTCAACCTTTGAATAGAATTTTGCACCCCTATGATTTTATAATAGGTCTTTAATCCTAGGAATGCCTCTACCCCTAGTTCCAAAATATCTTTGTCCTCTCCCTCTACCACCTTGATCTTGTCTCCTCTTGAGTTTCTCCTCAACCTTCAATGCTAATTGATAGCATTTTTGTACTATGGTAGGGATGCTCAAACTAAGTTCATCTTTTATGGTGACCCTCAATCCTTGAATTTTTTTAGATAGGTTTGATTGGCCAAGGGCCAAGAGGGATCAAGAGACCCTATGCATTATAATAAGTCATGATTGTAAGGCCCAGTGACTTAGGATGAGTTATGAATCCTATGGCTAAATATTCTCAAATGGACATGGGTTGGGTAGTTGTTTGTTAGGAGAGGTTGAATTGATGTTTTTAACATCACATCTTGTTGAAATCAACCTTGGTTAGTTCTTAGGAGTTAGTTTTGGAATTTTTGCAAAAGTTGTCAACAACTTTGCTTGCAACAAAAGTTGCTAATTGAAACTTTTTGAAAATTTGTTACCCAATGTTCATATCCACATCCACTCAGTTGGAACTAGTGGGAAACATGTTAAAATTGTGTCAACAATTGAAAAGAAAGGTCATTGAAGAGAATTGTAAGAAGAAATTACAAAAATTGAATGAAAAACTACATTTTACTATGTATTTGACTATTATTTTATTGTGTCCGATCCAGTATGGATTCAAATGACAAATATGATCTGATAGAAAGTTGGGAATGTTCCTTAGCTTTCATTTTCATCAAACCAGAGGTCCTAAGGTGAATAAATAAGGGAGAAAACTTGTCGCAGTCACATGGAAGTTGTTATTTTGAAGAAAACTAGGTTAGTTGACTTCAAACCCTCATATCTTCCAATGTAACCTTGGGAATTTTCTAAAACCATGTTCAAATGAAAGCTATGAGAATTTATTTTAGTTTTGATTTGGTCTCAGATTAATTGGGTGCAGTATCAAGGAGAAATGCTTAAAACCCTAGTCAGGCATCTCAATGTGACCAACATATTTGTGTAACCAGTAGGTTGCATACCCCATAAATTTTTATGGGAATTGATTCAGAGCCTATGGTTGGAGAAGGATACATCTTTCAAGGCCTCAAGATGTTCCAATATTTGGTTTGGCAAGTAACCAAGTTTAGGGAGTAATTCCTTCTTTAGGTGCTCCAATTAGGCCTCCTAGACATTAGTGAGGATTTCCAAGTAAAGTGAGTTTTTTAAGGATCCAAGAACTGTGCTCTTGGGAACAGTGTTGCCCCAAAATTTTAAGTAAGGCCATGTATTTTTTTTGGTAGGTATTTTAGTGTTTTTTGTCACAAAATCACAAAAGGCGTTCAAAATGAGCTAGTATAAGACAGTGCCAATTAGGAAAGTTTTGAGTTTTGGATTGAATTGAACCAAGGGAGTATTTTGATTAGTTTGAGGAATATCAAGGGAGTGGTTTGACACATGTATGAATGATTCAGAGACTTGGAAATATATTGGAGTGACCTTGGAAAAGGAAGGTACATTGGGAAATTGGGTGAACAAAGGTACATCACCAAGAGGGATGTATGAAATCATGAACAACTTAGTAAGGGATTATGGGGTAAATGATTTGATGAGTTGGAAAATAGGTAAACATTCACTTAAAGGTGTGGGGATCTGGTGTGGATTCTCCAAGTGAAAGGGGTAGGAGGGATTTATTGAATCAAACAAAAACTTTTATTTTGGTTCAAGTTGTTATAGTGACCAAAGCTCTACATCAAGTGGTATTTGTATTATTTTCCATGACTTTATGGTACTTTCCTTTATTCTCATCCTTATTTTGTAAATACATGACAATACTAAAAATCAGTACCTTCCTTATCTTAATAGTGTTTCTCAGTGTCTTTATTTACCACTTTATTTTTTACACCTCATTTTCCTTATCATTGTAAATACTACTCTTTTGATACAAACAACTTATTTTTAAACAAAAGACTGAAGTTCAAATATTCATAATTGTTTCTCAACCTTTTCCTCTCATACATTTTGCACTCACGCCTCAAAACTACTACTTTTTTATGATGAATCTGATGTCATTTCTAGACTTGGTACTCTTTCTTCTATTTCTACAACTCACCATACTATCATAATAGCAGGATACCCTTGATAAAATGAAAATATTTCTACCAAAATAGTCCAAACTTATAGGTCATTTGGATGTTTTCTTGTTACATTTACTTGTTATTGTTTCTTTTGGTATGTTTCTATCAACCATTAATCCACTTCCTATATATATCCTTGCCCGATTCATATTTGCATCACAAAAATCATGATGATAACTTGTTGCAATGAATACATTGATATATGAATATATTCATTTCCCATTGATACACTCTCCATCACCAATGTTCCTGTACTGAGCAACCCAAGGTGGACTCCATCATTTGAATCTTATTAAAATTTCTATGATACCATGTGAAAGTAATTAAATTTATAGTAGACTTATGCAATAGTTGATAATTTTCTTCTTTCTTGATTGCAAGATAACTTCAAAATTTATCTTTAACAAATCTTAATATCAATAATGATATAGTATGATACATGGAAAGAGAAGATGAATAATTGATGGTGACCAAAAAAGAATTGGTTTTCCTTAAAGATATAGAATATTCTAGCAATGAATAAGTACCTAGAACCTTTTGTATCTCTTAGGGAACCATTTCTCTGTCGATACCAAATAAAAATGCAAGGCTTTGAGTTTAATAGACATCATTGGCTATAGAGTCATGGCTGAATGGATATGAGAATTGAGTGTGGAAGCTTCTACTGATCGATCCATCGCAGAGGTAATTAATGTATTGTTCTTCAATTCATGTCAATTATTCTTCAATTCATGTTCAAGTATGTTGAAAAGGGTATCATAAAACATAGAGATTTTTTCTAGTGCTTTGGAAAATTTGTAAGAAAGCTATTAGGTGTAGTAGACATTTTGGAAAATTTGGGTGTTGGGTGTTGGGTGTTGCTTGTGAACCCAAAACTTGTTGAAACCTCTTTAACCCACCTTGTATAGACCTAAGACATCCACCTTGGTCATTGGGAAGGTGTTTGAGGATTTTGTGAAACATTTTCTATTTGGATATTTTGGGGTACCTTGTATTTCCCTTTATAAGTCTAACTTAGAATGATTTGATTCCCACCACAATTACCTCTATGCATCACTTAGTGTCTCAATCTTTTGTTCACTCCACAATGTTATTACATAATGAGTCGAGTAATGATCCTATAAAAACACCGCCTCATTCCAGGTCAACCCCACCTGTATTACCAACTTTAATGTCAAAAACATGTAGCATGCAAACATCCTTTATAGGTGCATGTTTGATGTGTAGTAGAGGATGTTTGCATGTTGCATGTTTTCAGCATTGAAGTTGGTAATACATGTGGGGTTGACCTAGAATGAGGTGGCATTTACATAGGATCATTACCTGACTCATTGCGTAATGAAATTGTGGAGTGAACAGAAGATTGAGACAGTAAGTGATTTAGAGTGGTAAATGTGGTGAATCAAATCATTTTAGGTTAGACTTATAAGGGAAATACAAGGTGCCCCAAACTCTCCAAATAGAAGATGTTTCACAAACTCCTCAAAAACCTTCCCAAAGACCAAGGTGGATGTCTTAGGTCTATACAAGGTGGGTTATGTGTGTGGTAAAATGTGTGATGAATAGCCACTACCAAACACTTCAATAAACCATTATACCAAGGGGTTAGTAAAAACATAAGATTCAAAGTATTATTATAAAAAAAACCCTTGAAACTAGATTATTGCTTCCTAGTTGAAGCGAGTATGATTCTCATAGGTGTCCATCAGATTGGACATACAGAAATGGGTGAATTGACTACTCCAAAATAGAAGATTCAAGGCAAAGAGGATGAGCAAGATGCATAGACTTGCATAATTTTACTCTCAAAACTTAGAAAATGAAAGATGCAATGAGCTGTCATGCTATGAATGATGTTAAAAACTAGAATGAAAATTCAAACTATTAGAGTAAGAATGATGCACCTACTATTAAGTTGTGAAAAGAAACAAGAATGCCATTAAGCTAAGAAATAAAGATAACAATGCAAGAATGCAAGAAACAAATATGAAATCAAAGAACTATGAATGCACTAATGAGCTCTAGAATGAAAATAGAATTATAACTCTACTCCAAATCTTCTTGTTATTATCATGAGCAAGGGGAGCTATCCCTTTTATTAGAGATTCCAAGAAATGAGTGGTTGAGATTAAGAGGAAAAAGAGATTGATCAATGGTGAAGATGCAATTCCTCTCAATCCATGTTAGATCATAAAGTGATTTTGATTGGTCAACTTTGTGGAGAATAAGACAAAATTGGTATTTTCTCCCTTTCATTTATTTTATTTTGATTTTTGAGTGCACACCCGTGTGTGAATGGGTTCACTTTTTGAACTTAGGACTTTTTTATTTATCCCAATGTTTTATGCTTTTTGGGTTTAGGCTTTGATGTTTGATGATTTGATTCAACAAGTTAGGATAAAAATTATATAAGAAAATTTGATTAAATGCTCAATAATTAGAGTCTAGTGATAATGTCTTAGATTTGGGATTTATTAAGACCAAATATTTCAGAAAAGGGGCTATGGGTTTGCTAGACCATTTTTAGGTGATTAAATTTTCCCCTCTTTGACTAATGTGTGATCGATCTGGGAACACATTGGGTCAAAGAACATTTGAAGTTTGATTGGGTCTGGAAATAGCTTGATGTGAAGTGATGAAACTATTCCACAGATCACAACCGATTCAAAACTTGATCGAACAAAGATCGATTGGAGATTTGAATATATCAGCTCTGAACTTGATTGAGTGAAGCGTGATAGAGAGATCTGAGTATATCAGCTCTGGGCTTGATTGAGTGAAGACTAATAAAAGAGTCTAAGCACTCAGTTTGATGTGAAGCGGTGAAACTAAATGTCCATCCTCCAAGCAGATTTCACAATTTAAGATTAAGTTTGAATGATGAACTTGTTGGAAATAAGTTGAGTAACTAAGAGGGGAGGGGTGAATCAGTTACTAAAAAAACAAATCCAAGTCCCTTAGATGTCTTAAACAAATTTATCATTGTTTCTCAGTTAATACAGATATTCTACTATCACACGGTTAACATGACAAATCTTAAGATATTAATTGTGATTATCCTTAGTAATTAATTGAAGAAACATAAACCATAAAGAAAATAACATGTACATAGATAACACCAAGATTTAACATGGAAACCCAATATGGGAAAAACCACCAATTGCAACTAGTCACTATTTTTCACTCTTCTAAACTGAGCCCTATTAGGATCCAACCCCGTTAAAGGTTACAATAACACACTATTAGGTGTGACCCTATAGAGGATTTAATCACCCTTTAAGGAGTGGCCTTGTTAGAGGTATTCAAACACTTCAATGTAGAAATGTCACCTTGTGAGAGGATTTACAAAAGAATATTAAGTCTACTCTGTTAAGAGATTTTGATCACTACTATAATTGTTAGAGAGTAACAATGGATTGACCTGTTTGAGAAGCAACTATCTTTCCTGATTCAGAACTCTGCACTGGATTTAATTATGTGATCCTCACTAATCAAATATTTTTTTGCAACTTTGTGTGTTTTGTCCTCAATCAGAATCCCATCTAATTTTGCCTTCACTCTTCATATCAAAAGAATATACTTTTCTTCTTCATACACATTCAATCCCAAACTTGACCTAGTATATATATGATAGGCCTTGTCAAGTCCGCTTGAATAACCTTCAAAATAAATAATAAAACTCATGTTTTTCAGCTGCATATAACCACTTAAACATAAAATGTAAATTGTTGTTAGTCAGCTGACACTGAATGCTTAACTTGGTCAACACCGAAATCCTTCAACACCCAACCAACACTGTAATGCTCGAGTGAGCTCAGTTAGAATTGAAAATCACTTTGGTCATCTTCAATGCCCGAGAGAGCTTGGAATACACTATTTGTTCCTAAATAGGATTAGACACTTGTGTAAACATCAATGACAATACATAATTGCATAATTGTCATCAACAATCTCCCTCTTTGGTATTAATGGAAACACAACATGTTATAATACAAATAATTATAGAGAAACAGACATAAGAATCAAATTTTATTAATGTCCTTAGCTTCATTTTGATTCACATCCAAAAAATTCCTCTATCTTCACAATCACTGAAATACATATTTCTCCCTCTTACATTAATCTCTGTTCCTGATAAAGTTTCTCCCTTTTTCATCAATCTCTCCATTAGTAATCTTTATGACATCAGTAATCTCTCCCTCTTTGACAACCAATGCCAAAGACACCAAATGATATATATATATCCAATGAATTTTTAATGTACATGTTTGTACTCATTCATATGCAATAAGCTCTGAATATATGCATCAACATGTTAAGTATGTTTTGTAGCTTGATTTATGCATCACTAAACTATGTTTTAGTGAGCCTCAGTAGGGGGAATGACCCCTAGCTTTCCTCTAATATACAAGAATGCATCCTTAGGTAATGGTTTTGTGAATATTTTTAGTAATAATTGAGAGGGGGGTGAATCAGTGGCCTCAAAAATATTCCAATAATCAACCAAAAAACTTAGTACCATAATATTAAGCCTCTAGTTATCTTCAGTCCTATAAGATGAATGCCTCCGAATACTTTTATCAAATTACTACTACTCGAAATGATTTGTAAAACCTTCTACTTTATGTTTACCGAATAGCAGTCTATTAATTTACAAAAATATAGTAAATTATCTAGAGTATACCGATCAATCCAATTAAGTTAAGTGTAATGCAAAACACTAAAGTAATGAATCATAAATACATTGACACATAGATTTTTATCGTGGAAACCCTGTTAAGGGAAAACCCACTTGGGATTGGTAACCCAAAATTTTTACTCTTCTAAAGTGAGCTCAATGAAGAGACAACCCTGTTAAAGGTTACAAACACACTGTTAGGTGTGACCTTGTTAGAGGATTTAAAATTTTAGTCTATCACTTGATATCGGGAATCTCTATGCTACCTTCCTTGATCAAACACTCACTTGGCCTATCAATAGGTATCTTGTGTCTCATGCTATCTTCATGATCAATCTTTTTGATACTCCTTGGGATGTATCTCAATATAGAAAGGATCTTTAAATCCCACTCAGTTAAGAAACTTTTTGAATCAATGGTTAAACTGAAGCAGTGTGATCTGTTCACATATACAACTTATACTTGCAGATTTTTAGATCTATTGTAATCTCATAAAACTATTCTGATCAATATATCTCAATTTATACCTTTTCTCCACTTTGATTTTTCTCAGTGATGTTGTGCTCTATTTCTTGGTGTCTGCAAAAAACTTTATCTCTTTCCTCAGCTTGTTGATCAGGACTGTATGAAGTTTCTCTTCATCAGTTTCTCTTTAGCATCCTCTTTTCATTCATTCACCCACCACACCAATTCGTAATGAATTGAATGGTCTCTTTATAGACATGATATCACCATTGTTAGGTTCTTGATTTTCTTGATCTTGGCATGATCCACAATTCTCTCCAATTAGATTTAAAGCAAAACTCTTTTTTTTATCTCACTGAGATCTTCTTGCCAACTGGACAAAACAGCTTTAAATCCATTACTTATCTTTGGCTTTATCATGTCAATAAAACCAAAGATAACTACCTGTTAAGTCTATATTTAGCTCTACCAGCTAGATATTTTTTCATTTCTAAACTCAAGTTAATTTTAGTGTTTAACTCTTTGATAGCTTCATTCAACACTCCAATTCTCCTCGGGCTTCTTCGTCAGTTTACACTATGTTTCTGGTCGTCGTTTATGTTGGTGATTCTTCTTGTTGGCAATTATCATCATTGTTCTTGCTTGGGGATCACTGTGACTTGAATTTTGGTGATCTTTATCTGTCGGTGTCCACTGACCGTTGGTGTTTGAAGTCATAATGTGAATGCTTGTCTTTTATGCATTACTGAAAGAATAATCTCTTTCTCTTTGATTCTCTTAAGTCTTTGACACTATGATTATAACTGATTAGATTATATCAAGTTGACATTAATGACAATACAATTCATTAAATGATTTAATATCTTGCATTATCTTTTGCATTTCGGTGATCAACTTAACATCTTCAAACATTCAATCAGTTACATGTCGTCAATCTCTCCCTTTGGCATTGATGGAAACATACTACATTATCATACTATACTATCACTGATACAATATAAAAAATACAGTTTCATCAAGCTTTCCTAATGTAACTATTACAAATGTATGGTTCTCAGTAAGCTCAAAAATAGCTTAGATTTGTTTCATGCAGAGTGCTTGTCTTCAAACTTCAGTCCCTTCAATGGATAGATGTATCATCTGATATCTCTGTTCTGATATGTTCTCTATCTTGATTGTTCCTCTTCTTGATAATCTCTTTTTATTTTGACATCAATCTTTTTTTTTGTCTGAACTCTCTCCCTTAGATGGATATTTCATATGTAATCAATTTCTCTCCATTAGAATATTGATTAACTCTTTCCTGTAATTCTCGGGAACTTATCTTCATGGATGATGATATAATCTCTCCATTTATCATATCTCTCCCTTATGTCAATGAGATCATCTCTCCTCTTATATGATATGGAATCATCTCTCCCTTTGATAATGCAAATCTCTCCCTAATGATAATGAGATGATTCTCTCCCTTTGTATGATAATGAGATCATCTCTCCCTTTGACAACTATGCCAAACAAAAATAATTCTCCTTGTTTTATCATCTATGTCATGTTTCATCCCTTTGCATAATATATTCCTTGAATTCCCCTATCCATCAGCAATACAATATCTCTAGTTTTTGGTGCAGATATGTACCTTTCTATGTAAAGATATGTTTGTTGATGTTCATCTCAGTGTTTGCATCAACATGACTGATCTTTAGATTTGGTATGGGCTGATGCAATCTCCTAGTCAGATTACTGACCGATAGACAAGGGTTTGACCCCTAGTCTTTGTCTCAGATACTCAAATGTATCCTTTGATAATGACTTTGTGAATATATCAACTAACTATTCCTTTGATTGAACATATTCTAGTGTCACTTCCTTTTCTTGTACCTGTTCTCTTATATAGTGATACTTGATAGCAATATGCTTAGTCTTAGCATGCATGACTAGATTTATATAAATTTTTATTGCACTGGTGTTATCACAATAGATAATTACTAGTTCAAGGATCTTCATATTAATACCTTCTAGCAATTGTTTGATCCTTAAAATATTGGAGCAATTTGCAGTAGCAGCCACATACTCTGCTTCTGCAGTAGACTGGGAGATGCATCCTTGCTTCTTGCTGATCCATGTGACAAGTGTGTCACCCATGAAGAATTCTCCTCTAGTTGTGCTCTTTGTATCATCAATGCAGTTTCTAGCCCGATCAGCATCTGTATAGACTTGTAGCTCAAATTTTCCTTCTCTTTTGTACCATAAGCCATAGTCCTCGATGTTCTTTAGATATCTTAGAATTCTTTTGACAGTAGTCATATGTGATTCTTTCGGATTAGTAGAGAATCTTGCAGCTATTCCAACTGCGTGTGCTATATCTGGTCTGGTGTGAACAACATACATCAGTTTGCCAATCATTGATCTATATAAGTTTTGATTTACCTCATTAGATTTGTCTTCTTTTGTTAGGTACATCTGGTAGCCATACGTGTTCCAACTAGTTTTAAATCTTCCATCTTGAATATCTTCAGCACTTCCTTGATGTATTTAGATGGAGTGGTGTATATACCTACATCTTGTTGAAGAATATGTAGACCAAGAGAGAAATTGATCTCTCCAAACATAGATATTTAAAATTCCTTGCTCATTTCATTAGCAAAGGATTTTCATAACAATTCATTTCCCCCAAAAATGATATCATCAAAAAAAATTTCAGCAATCAAGATATTACCATCGGTGTCTTCTTTTAAGTACAGATTGTTATTTTTACTTGTTCTAACAAATGTTATGCTAATGAGATATGAGTGAAGTATTTCATACCAGGCTCTTAGTGCTTGTTTCAATCCATACAAGTCTTTATTTAGTCTACATACCATGTTTCTCTTGTCTAGATCAACAAACCCTTCTGATTGTTCAATGTATACCTCTTCTTCTAGTATTATATTTAGGAATGTAGTTTTGACATCCATTTGGTATACCTTGAATCCTTTAAATGCAGCATAAGCAAGTAATATTCTAACTCCTTCTAGTATTGCAATGGATGTAAAGGTTTCTCCATAATCAATACCTTCTTCTTGTGCATATCCCTTGCATACTAATCTTTCTTTGTTTCTAGTGACTTCTCCATTAGAGTTCAACTTGTTTTAGAATATCCATTTGGTACTGATGACATTCTTGTCATCTGGTCTTTGTACTAGTGTCCATGTATTATTATTCTCAATATGTACTATGTCCTCATTCATAGCACTGACCCATTCTTCATTTTTAAGAGCATTTTTAACAGATTTAGGCTCAAAATCACAAAGTAAACATCTAGTGTTAAGTGACTTACTTCTTGTTCTTGTTCTTGTTCTAGCCTTTTTGTCTCCTATGATTTGATTTTGTGGATGATGTCTTCTGACATACTTGGAAAGTTTTGGTTCAGCCCTATGTTCACCATCTTGATCATCTTCTTCACATTCATTCTCATCTTCATTGTTCAAAACATCATCTTGAGGATTATCCTAATTGTCAGTAATTGCAACCTGATGCTCAGGTGCAATGTTTTGATGCTCGAGAGTGACACACTATTTCTCAGGTAGAGTGTTAGGTTCTATATAAACAAACTTGTTGTAGTCCTCTACTTCCTTTTTCTTTCCTTGTCATTCTTTTCTGCAAATTCATCTATTTTCACATTTGCACTTTCAATGATTTTTTTAGATGACTTTTTAAGACATTTATAAGCCTTTATTTTGGTTGAATACCCTAGGAAGATACCTTCTTCACTTTTGCAGTCAAGTTTTCCATTTCTATCATCCTTTAATATATAACATTGACTACTAAAGATTCTGAAGTAGCTTGCATTGGGTGTATGACCATACCAAAGCTCATAGGGTGTTTTATTTGTGTCTTTCTTCAATTGTACTCGGTTTAATGTTTAGATAGCAGTACTAATAGATTCCCTCCAGAAATTTTGAGTGATGTTTTTCTTAATCATCAATGTTCTTGCACAGTCAACAATTCATCTATTTCTTCTTTCAGCAATTCCATTTTGTTGTGGTGTTCTCGATGTAGAAACCTGTCTCTTAATTCCATGCTCATTGCAATAGTCAGTGAATTCTTCTAAAGTAAATTCCCCTCCTCTATCTGACCTTAAGCATTTCAATTTCTTTTCACTTTGTTTTTCTACCATTGCTTTATACCATTTAAACATCTTAAATGCTTTTGATTTATCTTTTAAAAGCATGACTGTCATCATTCTAGAAAAATCATCAAAAAAAAGAATAAAATACCTATCTCCATAGTAGCTCTTTGTCCTCATGGGTCCACATAGATCTGTATGGACTAATTCTAGAACTGCAGTAGATGTATGGGTTTTACTCTTGAAACTAGACTTTGTCATCTTACCTTTTTCACAATTCTTACACATGATATGCTTAGGCTTAGTCATGCTTGGTAAGCCTCTGACATTCCTTTTTTTTCTTATCTTTATCATGTTGTCAAAGTTCACATGACACAATCTCTTGTGCCACAACCATATGTCTTTGTGTCTAGCCATCAAACAAGTGGTGTTAGTGTAATCAAGATAGAAAAGGTTACCTTTTGTCTGCTCATCGGTACCAATAAATCTTCTTGATTCATTGTAGATATTTGCCTTCTTATTTTCAAATACTACTCTATGACATGAATTGTTCAACTGTGACACACTTAATAAATTATAATTCAGTCCTTTTACCCAGTAGGCATTTTCACATTTTATCAAGTTATTCAACATTATGGTTCCTTTACCTTCACCTGGAAAAGGTGTATCATTTCCCATTCTCACTGAACCACCATTATAGTATTCAAAAGTCTCAAAATTTTGTTTATCACCGGTCATATGGTGAGTGCAGCCACTATCTATGATCTAGACATCATTTTTACTAACTTTAGATATGAGTGCACTTTATACATACCTTTGTTTATCTTCATCTGAATCATCCTTCATGGCTACAAATACCATCTCGATGTCTTCTTCTGATTTAGTGTCAGTGTCATCAGCTCTATTCTCAGCTAGGTAACAAGCTTTCTTCCCTTTTTCCTTGTACTCTAAGGTATCTCTTTTGTCAGATTATTGGTTGCTTTGGTAATCTCTATTATCACCTCTATCAGACTTCTTCTCATATGATTTTTCATTACTTCTATCATCTTTTCTTCTATTTAGACATCTTGCAAAAAAGTGTCCAACCTCTTTACAATTGAAACATACAAGTGGTAATTTACCTTTGTATCTACCTTTTCCTCTTTGCAATCTTCTTTCCATAAGTGCTTCAATCTCATCAAGTCCTTGATCCTCATTATCACTGTCACTATCATTTCTTACAGCATGTCTATGACTTGAGTTACTTATCTTTAGAGAAGTTTTGAATGTAGATTGTATAGATGGTAAGACACTATTGTCAAAGTTATTCATCTCAAATGAAATTAGTCTACCAATTAGACTATCTAGAGTAATTATATTATTTGCAACTACTCTTATTTATTGAATAGCAGATACTCTAATAGAATATACATGTAATAAGGTTCTTAAGATTTTACTTACCACTGTCTCCTCTTCAAGTACACCTCCAAATCCTTAGAATTTACTACCTCTTTGATTCTGTAGCTATACTAAGTGATATTTTCTCCTTCTTTCATCCTTAGGTCATCAAACCTCCCTCATAGGCTTTCTGCCTTTTCCCTTAGTACATTGGCATCTCCTCCATGTACAAGCTTCATCTTATCCCACATTTTATTTGTAGAGGTGTAGGTTTTGACATCTTAAAACTTAGCATCAGATAGTGATGATGCAAGTTCTATCATCATGTAGATATTCTCATGCTTTACTCTTAATTGCTCAAGAGTGTGAGGTCCTATATGAGACACATATTAAGTATCTAAGTATTAAAAAATATCATTTCCAATACCTAATAGGTGGATCCTTATTCTACTTTTCCATGATGCAAAGTTGTCTTTATTCAACTTTGGCACATCTTGTCTGTTTATCTTGTGATCTTTTTCTTGAGTTGTTAAACTCCCTTTCTAAGCACACAAGCTCTGATACCTATTGTTAGTAATAACTGAGAGGGGGGGTGAATCAATGGCCTCAAAAATATTCCAATAATCAACCAAAAAACTTATTACCACAATATTAAGCCTCTATTTATCTTCAGTCTTGTAAGATGAATGCCTCCAAATACTTTTATTAAATTACTACTGCTTGGAATGCTTTGTAAAACCTTCTACATTATATTTACTGAATAGCAGTCTGTTGATTTACCAAAATACAATAAATTATCTAGAGTATACCAATCAATCCAATTAAGTTAAGTGTAATTCAAAACACTAAAGTAATGACTCATAAACACATTGACACATGGATTTTTATCGTGGACACCCTATTAAGGGAAAAACCACTTGGGACCAGTAACCCAAAAATTTCTCTCTTCTGAAGTGATCTCAGTGAAGATCCAACCCTATTAGAGGTTACAAACACACTATTAGGTGTGACCTTGTTAGAGGATTTAAAATTTTAGTCTGTCACTTGATATTGGGCATCTCTATGCTACCTTCCTTGATCAAAAACTCACTTGGCCTATCAATAGTTATCTGGCATATCATGCTATCTTTGTGATCAAACTTTTTAACACTCCTTGGGATGTATCTTAGTATAGAAAGGATCTTTAAATCCCACTCAGTTAAGAGACTTTTTGAATCAATGATTAAACTAAAATAGTGTGATATGTTCACATATACAACTTATACTTGCAGATTTTCAAATCTATTGTAATCTCATAAAACTATTCTGATCAATATATATCGGTTTATACCTTTGCTCCACTTTGATTCTACTCGGTGATGTTGTGCTCTATTGCTCGATGCCCATAGAAAATTTTAGCTCTTTCCTCAGCTTGTTGATCAAGAGTATATGAAGTTTCTCTTCATCGGTTTCTCTTCAGCATCATCTTTTCATTCATTCACCCACCAAAACTATTCATAATGAATTGAGTTGTCTCTTTATAGACATGATATCACTTTTGTTAGGTTCTTAATTTTCTTAATCTTGGCGTGATCCACAATTCTTGCCAATTAGATTTAAAGAAAAACTCTTGTTTTATCTCACTGAGATATTATTTCCAACTAGACAAAATAGCTTTAAATCCATTACTTATCTTTGGCTTTATCTTGTTGATGAAAATAAAGATAGCTACCATTTAAGTCTATAT
The DNA here is from genome assembly GCA_018584345.1 of Thuja plicata. Classification (NCBI taxonomy): domain Eukaryota; kingdom Viridiplantae; phylum Streptophyta; class Pinopsida; order Cupressales; family Cupressaceae; genus Thuja; species Thuja plicata. The sequence goes on along the minus strand of MU225325.1, from coordinate 2,437,623 downwards.
TTATCTCTACCAGCTAGATATTTTGTCATTTCTAAACTCAATTTAATTTCAGTGTTTAACTCTTTGATACCTTCGGTCAACACTCCATTTCTCCTTGGGCTTTTCTGTCGGTTTACACTATGTTTCTGGCCATCGGTTATGTTGGTGATTCTACTTGTCGGTAATTCTCATCGGTGTTCTTGCTCAGGCATCACTATGAATTGAATTTTAGTGATCTCTGTCCATCGGTGTCCACTGATCATTGGTTTTTGAAGTCATAATGTTAATTCTTGTCTTTTATGCATTACTGGAAGCATAATCTCTTTCTCTTTAATTCTCTGAAGTCTTTAACACTGTGGTTATAACCAATTAGATTATATCAAGTTGACATCAATGGAAATACAATCCATTAACTTATTTAATGTCTTGTATTATCCTTTTGCATTTCATTGATCAACTTAACATCTCCAAATATTCAATCAATTACATGTTATCAAATATGTCTTAAATTTGTTCTTTAGTATTCACATATTCCAATCTTACTTCCTTGTCCTGAACTAATTCTATCAAGAAATGATACTTTATTGCAATATGTTTAGTCTTAGTATGCATCACAAGGTTCTTTGAAATGTTAATAGAACTAGTGTTTTCACAGTAGATAATAACTGGTTCTTTCATTTCTTCCTTCATACCTAACAACAATTGTTTGATACATATAATATTTGAACAATTTACTACCGCAACAACATACTCTGCCTCTGCTATAGACTGAGAAATGTAGTTTTGTTTCTTTCTTGTCTAGGAGACTAACCTCTTTACAAGAATAATGCTCCACCACTTGCACTCTTTCTGTCATCAACACTTCCATCCCAATCAGCATCTATAAAAGTCTTCAAATCAAAGTTTCCTCCTTTCTTATACCATAATCCATACTCTTTAGTACCCTTAAGATATCTCAGAATACTTTTGATAGCCATCAAATGATTCTCTCTAGGATTAGCAGAAAACCTTGCAACAATACCAACTACTAATGCAATATCAGGTCTAGTGTGAACAAGATATTGAAGTTTACCAATTATGGATCTGTAGGTAGTCAATTTTACTTCCTTTGAATCATCATCCTTAGACAACTTATGTCCAATAGGCATGGGTTTTCCAATCAGACAGGAGTCTTCCATTCCAAATTTCTTCAATATATCTTTGATATATTTGGACTAGGTAATGTAGATACCATCCTTCATATGATAAACTTGTAAACCAACAAAGAATTTTATTTCACCAAACATAGACATCTCAAATTCCTTACTCATAGCTTCAAAGAATGCTTTGCATAAATTATCATATCCGATAAACATTATATTATCAACAAATGTTTTTGCTAATAGTATCTTATTCTAAGGTCCTTCTTTGATATACAAGTTACTATTATTATTAGTTCTCTGGAATCCAATACTTATCAAGTAACCATACAATCTTTCATACCATGTTCTAGGAGCCTATTTCAATCCATAAAATGCTTTATGCAGTTTGTAAACCATATTCCTTTTGGTAGGATCTACAAAACCTTTAGGTTGCTCAATATAGACTTCCTCTTCAAGAATTCCATTCAAGAATGTAGATTTTACATCCATTTGATATAGCTTGTATCCTTTGTGTTCAAAATTTTCCAGAAGAGTTTTGACTCCTTCAATTCTTGCAACGGGAGAAAAATTTTCTCCATAATCGTACCCTCTTCTTGAGCATATCCTTTACATAATTTTCTTTCTTTATTTCTAGAAACTTCTCCTTTTTCATTCATCTTGTTTCTAAAAACCCACTTAGTACTAATCACATTCTTATTTTTTGGTCTAGGTACAAGAGTTCAGGTTTTGTTCTTTTGTATCTGCTTGATCTCTTCATTCATTGCTTTGATCCAACTTTCATCATTCAATGCATCTTTAATAGTTCTAGGTTCAATTTCACTAAGAAAACATGTACCTTTGATTTTTTTTCTTGTCATTACACCTTATATCTAATCTCCAATTATTTGTTCAGGTGCATGATTCCTTTTGACATATTTTGCAAGTACACAATCCTTCCTTCTTGATTATAGGCTTGTTCCACTTAGTTGACCATACTCAAAAGTTATGTTCTTCTCTTATGTTTGATACTTGGGTTCCACTATCTGAGACTTGGGTGCCTCTGTCTGAGACTCAGGTGCCTCTGTCTGTGACTCAGTTCCCTCTGTCTGTGACTTGGTTTCCTCTACTAGCAGCTCGGGTTGCACATGTTGCAACTCGGGTTGAACTGTTTGAGTTTGTGTAGATTAATTCAATGGTTGATAGGGATGTTGTTCAATCACCATTGCTTGTGTCTTAGGTATAGTATTAGGTTCATAATACACAAAATTTATGTAGTCCTCGGGCTCTTTACTGCTCTGTTCTTCATTTCTCTCTACAAACTCATCAATCTTTACATGCACACTTTCTATGACTTTATGAGTAGTAAGATTCTGTAGGACCCCTCCGTTTCCCTCATCTTGGTAAGAACACTCTGGTAAGCACTATTGTGATTTCTTGCAAAACCTTCCATAGATTTTATGCGAAGTTAGTAGATATCTTGACTGTAGTTCATCAACTTAATTAGAATATATTTCATCTTCAAATAAATTCATGGAATATGTTAATCTAAGATATAGTTTTGAAGTAATGTTACCTTTAGTTAACTATTGTGGTATTAGAACATGAAGGTGTAAACCTATGCTTACATGATAGAATTAATATTACTCTAGATGCTTGGAAATTCCATCAGAAATTATAATAAGGAGCTCATATGGATTAAAATATTGCCCTAATGAATAATTATGGTTAAGCTAGGAAATGATGTACAATGAAACTCTTATTTCACTTTCATATAATTTTGGATTTAATAGTTAATTCAATTTGTTCAAAGTTTATTTTTGTAGAATTGGAACA